>BQKN01000602.1:257642-287728 GCA_022839385.1 Asparagus kiusianus
AGAAAGTTTGGTGGACAAAGACCTCTTGTCCACTTAAGTTGACATAAGTTCACCTTTCTCTCGCTATATATATATAAAGTCTCCTCATATATATATATATATATATATATATATATATACTCTGAAACACAAGGAAATTGTCATATCTGAACCTTGTTCTTGTATAATCGGTTGTTTAACTTGCATGTTAGTGAACAGAAGGTGATTATCAGTAGTTTAACTTGCATTCAGCAGTCTTAAGATTCTTTCCATAATTTTCACACAATAGCAGGCCAAGATCAATGATGACAATAAATGCCTTTATTCTAAACCTTTGCTTTCAACGGTACAAATATTTTATCCATCCAATTTTTGGCCATCTCCTGCGGTAAACTAATAATTTCTATGCTACCTCGATCCCTGTTCTTTGAAATCTAGCCAATCATAGCCAGATTATTGGTACTTCCAGCTTCTGAGATATTCAGTATGCTACTTTTAATGGTACAGGACGTAAAGGAAGTAGGCTTAGTCGTACTAGGACTTGAGATCACGGTTAGGAGTATATATATGGTATTGGTGTGCATATTGACAGAGAACACACATACTTGAAGACATGTCATACTAAGGGATATTGGCGTAAGACAAATCTATAGGGCTTTTCTAAACAAATAATCTTTCGAACACGATGCAATGTAAATGCAAAAATAACACTAAAGAATTGTGGAATTTAACTAAATAATAAAACTTATAAATCGACAACAAATATATTAAACATCTAACATTAATTATAACTGATAAAAAAGTTAAGTTTGAACAAGAATAAGGCAATGAAAGAATTCTCCTACAACTTACAAATATGTATAGAGCAATGACTTCTTGTTTAAATACCTAAGAATTAGATGTGCGAAAGATTTTGTTTTAGACTCAGTAACAAACACAAACAATAATTTATTAACTCGTGGTATCCCTCTATGGTGATTCTGGATTGAAGTGTTACTGATCTTTATTGAATTTTTAAGGGAGACAAAGGCAACATATTAGGGCTGAACAATAAAGCCTACTTGTGCTTGCTGATGAAGTTGAGGAGTTTGATCATTGTTGTTGGAGGTGCTCTAGTTTGCAAGTTGAAGAGCGGAGGGTTTTGGAACCTCCGTTTGTCACGAACAGAGGAGATGTAAGGCAAAGTTGCAGGGTTCTGTTTTTCTGCGATCTTTGCAAAAGAAAATCAGCAGAGGCTTTTTCACGTGAAACAGAAAAAAGAAGTGATTATTTCTCGCATGGAAATTCTAGACTTTGAGATGGGAGACATATTAGAATTAAAGCGCAAGACTGAGATATGCTGGGGATTTTGTGTAAATATAGATGTATGATTGAGATTTGGTTTGAGATAAATCATTTGAAAATAAAAGATAAATGAAGAAGTCTGGTTCCACACAAGGATGCCTAATAAAAAACCATAGCTTCACGCTTTTGAGGAATTACTCTCAAACTATGTTTATTTATTCAAATATCACAAACTCTGAATACAATGAAAAGTTCACACATACACGTATCCTATCTCTATTAAAATTCCAAATAAGAAATTAACTTCTAATCTTAATACGATTCAAAATCAAGAGCAAGTTATAATCTAACTAGAATTAAAGTTCAAATCAAATTTTAAATTTAAATTTAAACTAATCGAAATCCTAATCTCAATCCCATCAAGTCTCTCCAACTTGGACGTGATGGTAATTATCCGGTTCAATCTGTTTGATGACATTTGAATATGGATGTCCGTGGCAAGAAACGAGGTATTTTTGGGTGTGGTTTTCAGTAGTTGACACAACTCCATTATAAAAAATCTAAAAATTTGGTGGCATGGTAGGAGACGACGGCAAACAAATTGGTGGTGTAGTAATGGAGGCATCAAAATTGCAAAGTCCATAGGCTCGTGATATGGAATAAAACATCGAAGATTTTTTTCTATCCATATAATTTGGGAGGCCTAATTCATATGCACTTTCTCCAATCCGTTTAACAACTCAATAAGATCTATTTGTCGTGCGTGAAGTTTTTTCATAGTTTCTCCGCTTCCAAACTAAATCCAATTATTAGTCACAAATTCTTGCAAATAATTAGAACTATCCACTGCAAATTCATAATTTTCATTATTCTTAGTCAATTTCTACCATGTCTGATCATGAAAATTTTGCACATCCTACGCAAATGGATCTGCTAAATCATAATGTCTATGAGCTAAAGGCACATGAGCTAAATCACTTGGCTTCCTAGGATGACAAGCACAATTAGGTTCAAACAGACTCAAATTTAGAGATTTATCTTATGAACTGGATTATGTTTTTGTGTTGCAGTTAATTAGATAATAGTGGTTTTACCGCTAGGCCTTGTTAGATCTATCAACTATGATTATCATTCTCTTTTATCATCGTCTCATCGTGAATGCTCACAAACCAATTCAAAGATTTTTTTTCAAACCTTGTCGATGAGAAACGAACGGTGGAGATCTATTGAGGGTGGCTATTCGGATAAAATAAAATAAAATAAAAATAATTGTTGCATTCCTCATATAATAAAGAAAAAAAATATAAATGATGGGCTTCATATCAGAGCACTTCACATGCTAGCAATTTACATACTTAATACTAGCTGTAATTCACATGTATGATTTCTCACAAACATTCTTCTCTCCCTTCAAATAAAAAGCAAAAGTTTTTTTATTGAAAACATAAGAAGACAAAAATAATCCTAACTCAAAAGAGAGAACATCAAATACATCCGTACTAAAAAAAGATATCATCACATAAGATCCTAACCAAATGAAAAGATAAAATTAAGTAAAATCAAAACTAATTTATCTAATTCTAATTAAACCAAATCATATACAATCTTTATCTTCTTCCAGATTTAGATCTGCATCTATTTTACATCAAATTTCCCCCTCTTAAAGAAACTCGCTCTTGAGTTTAGAGTTGGATTGTATTGATACACTTTAACTTGCTGTATTGTCGATGTCGAAGCTGCAATAGTGGATATCTTCAGCTCTGATGCCAAATGATGAGGAACAGATGGTAGGGATCAATTGGAGATGATTATTTTTATAAAATAAAATAAAAATAAATAACTGAAATTGCATTCCTCATAATAAAGAAAAGATACAAAATGATGGGCTATACACTCGAGCACCTCACATGCTGGCAATCTACATATCTAATACCATAATACTATCTACAATTCAGAGGTAGAGTTTCCCACAAACATGCTTCTCTCCTCTCCTTAAATGAAAAACACATATTTATTTATAGGAAAACTAAGAAGATAAAAAATCCTAACTCAAAAGAGATAACGTCAATAACATCCTAGCTAAAAGAATATAACCTCAGATAAAATCCTAAGTAAATGAAAAGATAAAATCAAGTATAACCATAGCTAATTTATCTAATTGTAATTGAACCAAATCAGATGCAATTTTCATAAAATCTTTTTCTAAATTTAGATCTGAATCTGTCCTGCATCACTTTGTCCTTATTTGATGTCGTCCTCATTTGAAGCCATGTTGGCAGATTTAATAATTCACTCATTTTTATCCATCTTGTTGCATACTCCACCAATTCCATTTTAGTATTATTACTCAAGGTACACATTTTGTAATGTCGATTCTTTATTAGAACAAAACAATAGAAATTATTTCTCAATCGTCCAACATTCTGATAGGGCAAGCATGGGTGATCTTATATCTTAATAAAGGTTTCCCTTCAATCTCATGTGTATACTACGTTACATAGTAATTCGTTAATTTACCTGCCAAAGCTTGCAGCCTATCTTGAGTTCTATGAGTAACATCATTTTTGGTCTCATTGTCCTAAGTAGCAATATGGTTGTAATTAAATTTTTTTTGTCCGTCTCTCTGAATTGTACCATCCTTCTTTTAATTTATATATTTGGATTAGGCACATTCTGTTTTCTTTATGTTAGTTTTATATTCTTTAGTTGCTGGAGTTGTCTTTCATCTGGATGACCAATTATATGTTCTTTTAATTTTCTCTTATCTTGCTTCTCGTATACTGCATACATCATTTACCACGTGTTTGTCTTTGCATGTTGTTTTCCTCAAACGGTTGTTATATTCATTCCAAATAGCAAATCCTTGTGCAATTTCAACTCACGCTAATTGGTATAATATAGGAGTTTAGACGAACGAAAGGGAACTTGAACTCCATGAGAGAGCATGCTGAACTTCTTACCTCTGTTCGAGATGATATCAGTGAATCAAAGGTGAGACTGGTGTGTGCTTACCCAATATAAGTACTTGATTATTGTGATAATTGATCGTCATTGACTATTTTTTACAGGCATCCGGAAGTTTGTCACCTGCAGTGCAGTTATTGCGAGAGAGAGCTTCAGTTCATGGTAGCATAAGCCATGTAAGGATCTCATCTTTGCAGATTTATATGATAATTCACAGTAGTCCATTTTGCATGAGAAAGTTTATTAGCATCTAAACGTCGGTTAATCGCTTGACAGATATAGAATCATGAATCCTCAGCTTGCCTGAGAAATGACTTACATCCATATTTAAAGCCAGATGATCATGGCATTATACACAAACTTCATAGTTTTTAAATGCATTTCTTGAGATTTCATCTGAATGGAGTATGCCTTTTGGTTTATTTGATTGTTTCAGAGTTTCAGATGGATCTTTTGTCTGTCGGGATTTTTTTTCTTATTGTAACATGTTGAGCTAGACTTTGCGGCAATTTTCACAGTCACACATGTTTGAAACTGAAGAGACGATTCATCAGCTAATTGGATAGTAAACTTATATCATGATATGTTCACTTCTTTTCAAATGCGATTATATAGTATGAGTAAATGCATGTCAATTGGTATGGGACAGTGATAGGGGGTATGAGATTCTACTATATGTCGAAAAGAAGGATTCTGGAATACAATTGTCCCACTGTGTCGTATGCTTAGACACATATGCTTGTGATGTGTGCACAAACACACAGAAACATGGGTTCATGTCAACCCAAGTTTTGCTAGCTCTCACATATGCTTACATATTCCTTTGATAACTCCCAGTTTATGTTTAACTCAAGATGTCAGTCTTGGCTACTTGAAAAGGCTGAAATTGAATTATGTCATTTGTAACTAACTGTGCCTTGAATTTATCGCTATTAAAATGTATATTATCAAATAAAGTCATAGTAGGTATGAGAGTGTTGCAAATATTAGAGTTTTGTATATATTCATTGGGTCCAAAAGAATTCCAAGGACCAGTTGTTTTAGGCACTGCTAGTAAAGAATCTTGACATTACAGGAGGGTAAGCCATCTAGAGTACTATGATGGGAAGTAAAAAAAATATAACTTATTGTCACATCATCATTATTGTGATATCTCAACTAAAAGGGAGAAATAATGTCGTGGGAGAAATAATACCGTATGGAATTCATGGTATTATTATAAATAAAATAGTTTAGGAGGTATAGGTAGCTACACCCTCATAGTACAAGGGGTGTATCTGTAACTAACCTTTTTTTTTCCTTTTTCTTGATTACAAACTTTAAACTGCGTCAAGACAATCTCATCTAATTGTAATCACATAAATACTAGCTGTTGAGTTGAATTCCCTGGATTTATTGATTCAACAAGCACTGAATTATCCAAACAAATTGCTTGCGTCCAGATTGATGAGGTGATAGGCCAGGCTCAAGCTACAAGATCGGTGCTAGGAGCACAAAGGGCTTTGTTTGGCGATGTTCAGGGGAAAGTCAAACATCTAGGCGAAAAATTTCCCATAATACGAGGCCTCATTGGTATCTCATCTTCTACAAAGTCTTACATTGATTTGTCTTTTATTTTTGTAATTGCTTCTTACGCCTATAATAATTGAAGGTGCCATTAGGAGGAAGCGTTCAAGGGATACACTCATCCTTGCTGCGGTGATTGCGGCCTGCACATTGTTCTTGATCATTTATTGGCTCTCAAAGTAGTCTGCAATGAATCGTGCAATCCTCAAATGCCACTGAAATAAGTAATTTCAGGCATCCTCTGTTAAGTAAATTGGTACAAACATTGGTTCGCTGTTGTTATTGTTATAAATGGACGATGAGAAAGGATAATGGGGGAGAGATGAATAGGTTGCGAGTTTTGGTTTGGGTTCAGATTTTGATCAACTTCAATGTACAGAATTTGGAAGAGGTTTTACGTCAGAAATATTTTATATTTAATTTGAACAGTTGCCCCGTGGATTCAATGTACAGAACTATTTTTGTTATTGTTACTTTTTTCAATTTTTTTGGCGCTAAAAGAATGAAATAATAAATAATCTGAAAGAGTAGTTAGTGTACTACTCTTTTCCTACTACTTAGACATTACAAGAAATATTAAATAATTTGATGAGGCCATAATGACTCATCACTTTTTTACAACTTTTAAGAAAGGACCACTTTTTTTGTTTCTTAGAGCAAGTGCATCAAGCTCCCAGTTAGAAGTCCTAGCCAGCAAGCTCTCAAGAGCTCTCAACCATTTTAGAATAAAAAAATTAAAAAAATAAGCTTTGGGAGACCCTTTTTCTTTTATGGAGCTCCAACAAGCTCCTAGTTAGGAGCTCTAACAATATCAAAAAAACCCCTCTTTTATTTTAATATTTTACTCATTACTTTCAATTATATTTAAATCTCTTGTATTTAATTTCTAACCGTAGGATACAGCCTTCGAGGGAGTGCACACGGTCTTCGAGGTAACCTACGTTCTTCGAGGGAACGTACACGGTCTTCGAGGTAATCTACGGTCTTTGAGGGAACGCACACGGTCTTCGAGGTAACCCGTGGTCTTCGAAGTTGGGCACGAAATTCGAGGTATCACAAACTTTGATCGTCAACCGACTGATTCCTATAAAATTCGATGGCTTCTCTCCTCAACCCATCATCTACCAGAACAAAATGTCTAGCTCATCTAGCTCTAGCGATGATGAAATGATGAAGACGTTCTTTCTTATGGGAGCTGTTGTCGTTGAGGAAGAAGAACAAGAGAAATATTTAACTTCAGTTCAACACAAAAGACGTATCGTGCTCCATCGAAACCGACTGGAAGGCCACAATCGGTTGTTCCAAGATTATTTTGCTGACGTACCAACCTATCCTCTTCATTATTTTCGTCAAAGATTCAGAATGACGCGTTCGTTATTCCTTCGAATCTATGACGCGATCGTCGAACATGACAAGTACTTCCTCCAAAAGAAGCTTATCCTCGTACCTTGGATGGCGTCTTGGCTCGTGTTCAGCCAAGCAGACACAAGAAGCTTATCCTCGTGGACAGTCCAATTTTCGGACCGCGTGTCAGCCTTCTTCTTCTTTTTGGTCGGTGTTTCTTGGGATGACACTTGTTGTGTTGCGGATTGCGAGAGCTTGATGGGATGACCTTCTTCTACGATTTCTGTATAGAACGGCGAGTATAAGGTCGATCCTTCACCGGTAAGGAGTTGCGAATAGTAGTTGTTTTGGGAGGGATCCATGAGATTTGTAATTTGATAGGAAAATATAGAGTTTTTTATGAGAGAGTTGTGTGGATTGTGAATTGTGAATTGTGAATTTATAAAGTTTTTTTTACTGTTCAACGACAAGAAAATTTTCCCTCAACGGTCATTTTCCTAACTCAATGGCAAGAAAATTTTCACTCAACGGTTCATTTTACTCTTCAGGCTCATTTATTTCATTTATGGAATCTTGTGGAGCCATTAAAATAGAACTCAACAAAAAACTCTTCATCTCCCCAACCTCAAACCAGACTTCTTCATCTTCCTTGACCTCTAACGAATTTCATTTTCTTTCCAACCCCAAACCCAGGCCTCTTCATCTCCCTAACCCCAAACCAGACCTCTTCATCTCCCCAACCCCACATCCGCGGCCTTGAGACGAAAAAACCATTGACGGATCTCTGGCTCCCCAATCCCAAACCCTCTCCCGCAACCTCCGCCGCCGCCGATCGGAGTAAAGACCAACTGCGAAGGTGAAGTCCGCCGCCGCCGATCGGATCGATTTGAGACGAAAAGGTTGGATTTTTTGCTTCAATTTTGGGCAGATTTCACTATTTTTTTTCAGCTCTGCAATTGTGTACTTTGGGAGCTCCCAAGCGCTCCCAAGCGCTCCACAAATTTGTGGAGCACTTGGGAGCTCGGAAGCTCTCAAGAGGCACGTCAGCCTAAGGAGCGGGGCTTGGAAGCGGTTAGGAGCTTGCTGGAGGGGGGGTTGCCGTTTTCCACGGCCATGTCAGCCTTGAGAGCTCTCTTCAGAGCTTGCTGCCCTTGCTCTTATGGTGCGGAAGAAATAACAAAATTGTAGTCACTTATCTTTTTTCTATTCGGAACCATGAGGAAAGCACAAACAAAAGCCTTGTTGGGTATATTGAGTATGGGGTTTGTATTATGGAAAACAACATTTTGTCAGCGTCAAAATCTTATTTCGAATTTTTTTTTTTTGGTTTCTCCTATCGCTGTCGAATCCTGCCAAAAGTCATATACTCTGCCCTATAAATTTGCTGAAAAAGAAGCAGAGAGATAATTTCTTGCCCAACTATCCGACTTTATACCTTCTGTTTAACTTTCTAACGGAACAAATGAAGACAAAAATTGGTACGTGAGCCCAACGGGCCTTGCTAACTCTTGCTACCTGTTGTTAAATAGTCTTACAAAAATCCCAAGTATTAGAATATACATCCTCAAAACTATCGAACTTATGTACAACTTCAGTTTCTTAAATGCTCGTCTAAGGTTGGAGAAAGTATTATATACATTGGCTGGAAAAAAATATGGGAAGCAAAGTGTAGATATTTTGCGAAAAATCCCATATTATGCGTACAATTAACGTCAAATTATTGTGTAAATTTGGCGAGAGGTCCTAGCAAAAAATAGCTCTTGTTGTTAAATAGTCTAAATAACAAACAAAACCTCATTCAAATACTCCCAAGGATTCATCTCTCCAAAGCTCATACAAGTTAACAAAACCTCCTCTTCTTAATTTACAGCAAAGCATGGCAAATGAGCTCACTTAGGGGCTATTTGGTTAAATTTCTGTATTATAAAAAAAAGAAAAGGAAAAGTACTCAAATATTAAATTCCATGTATTTTTATAAAAAACTGCAGGAGAAGTTTATAGAAATTTAAAATGTGCTGTTTTCTTATTATTTTTTTTTACCTTTCCTTTGTTTGGTTCAAAGTACGAAAAAGAGGAAAAGTCAACTTTAAAGAAAATGAGTTGAGAAGTGAAAATGGCTAAGTTTGTACAAAAACTATTATTTAAATAAATGCGCTAGATTTCTGGGCAATTTCTGCCCATATTGAAAGGAAATTAATTTCTATAAAACAATGTACTTTATTCAACTTTATAGAAAACATTTCTATAACGTTTTTGTGATCCAAACATAGTTTTAGGAAACCGAAGGAAATCTTTTAATTACCAAATTGTCATTGTCAGAGGATTTCCCATTAATTTTCTCAAAAAAGGGTGAACCAAACATCCCTTTAACATATACTGCATGTCAAGAAAAATAACCTCTTATAAGATCAAACCATTGATTAAATTCCCTAATTTCAGAACTTAAATGTTCTAGAGACAAAAAAAGAAAAAAGGAAAACAAAAGAATGAAAGAAAGAATTTAGCCAATAACAGCAAAAAAACAAGGGAAAATAATCTAAAAAGATGTAAATAATAATAATAATAATAATAATAAACACAAGCAAACTGATAATAAACCGCAAGGGCCTTCACAAACTAACAATTCTTACAAATTGAACCCAGACTAATTCAGCCAACGTTCCTCAAAAATCCACAAATAATCTCAAATTGTCTTCAAAATCTAGTTACTGGAAAATGGCAAGCGTAACCAAAAGCAGAACCGACAGTATCAACTCTGATCTCACACGCATAATTGGAGAGGACGAAGAACCGTTCACTGAATGAGGTTTTTGCGGCCTAAAAAAGAACAAAATAAACGGGTATCAGCAAGAGAGAAGAGCGTATAACGTAACATCACCCTTCTATATATTACATCAAAAAACCGAAACAACTTTATATTTAATATTTCCTGCCAAAAGAGGGAGGAACATGTAACTAATATGTATGATACCGGCTTTTTTCCATAGCAATCCCGCAGATTTTTCATATTTGAAATTAATTTCCCCCAACGTTTTTAATATTTGAATTTAGTTGCAGGGGGGAGCCCTCATCTGTTGGATAATGAGATTAGAGTATCAGTAACATACTTTTGCTTATCCTTGAGAAGGCCGCAGTAGAGCGCATTATCTGGAGCAGGCATCTCCGATTTCTCATTAGCCTCTGGATTAACCACCCTTAAATATGTTTCCTGTCCAAGATACCATGCGTCCAAATTTTCTGTACGAACATTCCAGAATCCAACATTGTCGAGTGACGCAAAGACGGCTGTCCATGCTCCTGGGTAAACCTAGAACGTACACAAGATTCAAACAAATCTACTGCATGTAGGAGTTACTGTTATCACTGTTTGTAAAAAAAAAAAAAAGTAATTATGGAGATACCGCTATCTGCTTTGAGGGTGAGGCATGCCCTTAGGAAAACATCAGAAAGCATTCAACAGCTAATTAAATATGAGAGAAATCTCCTTGTGCATCTGCTCACATTCAGTGTTGGGATGTGAGGACAGCAACAAGAGCCAGCATGAGAGGGAGCAGCGTATAGAAGAAGGTTAAGGGATCGAAGACATCCTCCTCCTCTAAAGTAAACATACGCATCACCTCCTAGAATTTTAGCGTGAAAAATAATGCAGATACCTATTTCCTAACGGGGTTTAATCTCTACTGTGGTGGCGGGTAGCGTGCAGGCTTCTATCTTGAAGCCGCGCTCAACATGCCTGCAAATCCCTGCCTGCGTAATTCTGTTAGAATTCACCATGATCTTGTTGTGTATTGTTCCATGTTTTTGTTGTTGACGTTGTTGTCATCATCAATATTGTTGTAGGGTACAAAGCAGATGTTCCTTAAACTCTCACCAAATAGAGATTAGAATGAATCTTTAATGTTCTTTACTTCAGAAACATAATAAAGCAATCGTATAAAAACTGTAGGGCAACAAAATACGAGAAGCAGGCACTGAACGTGGTAACCTCACTGAAAACTTGTGAAATGGCTGATAATAATTCATACGTGTCTTCAAGGAAAGGGTAAATGACCAATTATAGTCGAAAGAGAACCCAACATTTTGCAAAAGAAAGCTAAACTTAATGGTGAAGAAACAATGTAAAAAAACAGCTGTAAAAATTTCAAAATAAATTTTGGTGGCATTCACCTGTATTGTGCAGCGAGCAACACCATCCCATTTATTATATGTGCCTCTGCTTTCCTCAGTCCACTCCCCATAATCCATCCTGTATTTAGTGAACTCCATTAATAGAGCAGCATAAAGACGATGCCTAAAATTATCCTGTTACTTTAAGAGAAAAAGCAAAGATATCGCCCATACCCAGCAACAAAAAATGCATATCCATCCATATGGTAAGTCTGAACTATGGTATCATTGTTCTGGAAAATTATTTCCATGAAACCACGGTATGTACCATTAATCACAGATCTTCCAATTCGAGGTGCACCCTTCATTGGCCTACTCGGGAAATCAAGCATATAAACTCCTTTCTTATCATACTCATCAGCAAGGATTAGAGGTGTATCGGGAGGAGAATATGAGATTCCATTTAGCGTAGTTCGACGCTTTCCATTAATGATTACGGGAGGCATATTTCTAAGCTCATACACCTGTGTCACGTTTATTGAACCATAGTGGAAAGATCCTTGAGGGTTTGGACGTGCAGCACCAGCGCTTACATTTGTTCTGATAAATCATAAAGCACACTCTCAAAATACATAACTAGTGACAACAAAATTATACATACAAAGGTACAGGAGAAAAATAACGCGAGCGAAAGATCGTTTCTTCAAAAGTCACATTAAGGGAAGAGTGCTTGACAGGTATCTATCATCAATAGAAAACGTAAACCAGTTGAGCAATAATGAAGAGAGTTCTCTGCGTAAAATACCAGAAATACTTATAAGAAAGGATATATATCAGCAAACCTAAAATTTTGAGGGTCGGCATTTTGCATAAAACACCGCAGAACTTTAGAAATTATAACAAAAGCCTGAAGTTTCAAAATTATCCAACCCACCCCCCACCCCCCCCCCCCCCCCCCAAAAAAAAATGTGGAAGGGTAGAGTACCATTTTACTTTCACCCTTAACAAAAAGGGTGACACTAGGGGCACACTCCCAACCTATGAAGCACGGACACGCATAACATGAAGCCGTGTCGTGTCGTGTCCGTGTCGGACACACGTGTCGAACACACGTATCCTATGTATTTTTTAGGATTTGCCTCGTGTCGGCATGTCGGATGGCCGTGTCGGATCCGTGTCCGTGCTACATAGCTCCCAACCACACCTCCATCCACACCCCCTCTCTCATTTGCTACAGTGCACCGGGTCCCACATGGGATTTTAAATTTTTAAATCCCATGTGGGGCCTGATGCACTGTAGCAAATGAGAGAGGAGTGTGGTTGGAGGTGTGTTTGGGGGCGTGCCCCTATCATTTTCCTAACAAAAAATTGGTAATATGCAAGTTATATTTACTGGACATGGGTAAAAGTGTCCAAAAGTTTTCATGTGCTCAAAGTAACTGTCGTCAGTCATAGTGCTCAAGTGAAACAAGTTCAAGGGCTTTTTAGAGGGTTCTTTGCAAAAAACTCCAAAGATCAGGTGGGTTTTCTGAAATTTACCCTATAAAAAAAGGCTTATATTCACTCTGGTCCCCCAAAGTTTATACTTTTTTAATTTTTGATACGCCAAAATATTTTCTAACACTTCGGTTCTCCAAAATTTCAATCTCAATTAACTTTGATACCCCGATCCAAATTTCATTAGATTTTCTATTAAATTATATATATCACGTGTAATACAAATGTGTAACCAAACATGTAATTCTAATTAGCGTTTTTTAGATATTAGTCTCTTAAATCTGAGTTATTTTGATATTAGTCCCTCAAATCTGAGTATTTTGATATTAATCCCTGAAATTGCCTTTAGTTGTTAATATTAGTCCTTAAAGTTAGTGATTATGGAGCTAATAAAAGATGTTTTTGTGGGTTGCAATGCATGATTAGGTTAATGAAACAAACCCAATTCAGACATCCACCAAAAGTCAAAAAACATTAACTCAAACCCATAAAACCTTGATACAAAGAGTTCCACCTCTAATTGGGACCCACTGTTATCATGCAACTTCATCCAACACTCATTTTTTCCACATCAGAGTTGAGTTAGGGGGCAATGCAGCGTCGACAAAGCAGGTAAAAGATCAACGACGCCGTGAAGAGTTGTGAGGATTAGCCATGGAGCATCTGTGGATAAAAAAGGGAGGAGATCTAAGGGATGAAAGGGGGTTTGAATAAGAGGGATGTTAGAGAGAGTGGAGAAGAGAGTGAAGGAGAAGAGGGGGAGGAGAGGGGGAGAGAAATTTTACAAGAAGAGGTGACTCAATTGTTACTCGGTGGATAAAGAGAACACGAGAGAGAGTGAAGGAGGAGAGAGAGAGAGAGAGAGAGAGAGAGAGAGAGAGAGAGAGAGAGAGAGTTGTTTGGTGGGGTTAATTAAACTGTAGGGATAATTTGGTAACTTATCATCCATGGTTAGGATTAATCCAACCATGGTTTAGGTCTTTTAACAAAAAACTTAATGGAGGGACTAATATCAACAACTTAAGATAATTTGAGGGACTAATATAAAAATACTCAGATTTGAGGGACTAATATGAAAATAGCTCAAATTTAAAGGACTAATATCTAAAAAACCCCTTCTAATTGATATCCCAAAATTTCAATCTCATTTAACACATGATACTCCATCCATTGCTACTAGAACCGTTTTGGTTATTTTGATCCCTTGCAGCTGGGTAAAATGGGTCCAAATGTAATACTAATTTAACATAAAATCTAATGAATTTGGGCAGCAGTACCAAAGTGAAATGGAATTGAAACCTTAGGGCATCAAAATGTTAAAGAAATACTTTTCGTATCAAAGTAAAAAATGGGTAAACATTGGGGGTAGCAAAGTGAAAGTAAGCCTACATAACATGACATAGAACTAACCAACCAATGCTTCAGGGCAAAAGATAAAATAACAAATTAACTCAATACCACCAAAGAAGCCCTGCAGTTTTCTTGTTAGCTATATGTTCATGAATCTTAATGTACACACCTGATCGATCTTGCCTGATTCATTGAGAAAGTTTTGTCATAGAAGTCTTGAGGTGGATCAGGAAGAGGGCCAGAAGCTTTGCCTTTAGAATTTGAATAGTGCAAGATGGCGACACCAGTTACTCTGGTCCAAAGAGACTCATTCACAAACCGAGCACTTGCCACAACGTAGTAGTCACTGCTAGCATTCTGATCCATTGTGACCAAGAAGGAATAGGACTGCCCAACACAAATATCTAGGTTGGTGTAGTTTTGCGCTACCGTGTAAGTCCCCTCGGTCTCTACAAGAAGTAAGTTATGTGATTGGATTCTGAAGTTCAAACAAGTCTTGATGCCAACATTATGGACACGTAGTCTATAAGTTTTGCCTGTTTGAGGAACAATACATTATTAGCCCAGTATAGAGAGATTGTTCCTTGGACAACATCACAATAAACTCCAACACGAATAACTGAAAAAAGGACTAAGAAGAAGCACTAGGGCCTAGTTCACAGTTTTTTTGCCCCATACACACCAAAAAGGAAAAGTATTACAAATTAAATGTGCCAAGTTAAATGTGAAAGATGCTGATCAAGCACATTTATGGTGAAAAAACCATCACATGAGCGATAAGAACTATATTCATCTAGTCGTTGTTGCAAGCTACATATGTTCAGCAGTGGTTACTGTATGGGAAACCATCAAATTTAAGATTAACAAATAAGTCAAAACTTCAATAGGTTCATGAGTGTATACCTCAAAAAGATTAAAGAATAATGTCCAAGATCCCTTGGTAATAATTGCTAACTGATACTCAAGGGAGTAAATTCAAATCAGTGAATATTAGTAGAAACTTCTAATTTATTCATAGGGAAAGTAGTTTGAAACAAGTTAAAATAGTTCATGAAATGACATCCCAATACAAATTGAATAGTTTAAAATTGTAAGATGCTTGTATATAATTTAATGACCCATCAAAAAGAGTATGATTGGAATCATTTTTTAATTATTCGATCAAACTCGGTCTCTGCAACAGAGTGCTCAGCACTGAACATGCTAGTAGCTCTCGCAAGTTATAACTAATGGATAAACTGTCATTTATAGTAAATCTTTCGATAAAGAAGCAATTACCTGGCTCAACATTGAGAGTTTCATAGTCAATACCAGCCGGAACAATAGAATTATTGTACCGATAAGGCCCTTTGCCATTCATCAGAACACCATCAGGCATTCCAAGATCCTTCCCATCATTAAGTTTCTTCCTCAAATCCTGCAAAACCCCACGACATCAAAATACAGAGTTAATCACATTACAACTATAAACCCCAAAATCTTCAATGGTTCAGCAGCTTCACTCACAGTATGATTCTTAGTATACCAATCCCCAATAAATAGAGTGACGTCTCCATCTGGCGTATTAAATGGAACTGGAATAACGACACGATTGTTAATAGTTATACCGCCGAAGCCTCCTGCAGCTCTCTGTAAGTTCAGTGAAGGAAAGTAGAAAAAACTTCCAATTTGGTCCTTTACTTGGAACTGATAAGTCCAGTTCCAGCCGGGTGGAATTGGGCAATTTGTGCCCAGAACTCCATCTTGCCATGAATTTCTTCGCTGTTGAATTCCATCCCTGAAGTTGTAAAGAATTAATCACAATTTTTTCAAATGTTTATTAAAGCTAATGGAAGTTGTAAAGAATCAATCACAGTTGAAATTTTAAAATTTGAAGCATGCAAGATGGGGGGGAAAAGGCAGTTAAACAATGCAAAAAGTAAGAAAAACCCATTAAGCAATTGATAAAATAGGGTCAAAAAACTTAAGAACTGAAACAATAGAATTGGGAATGATCTCTTTCTTGGAAATAGAAAATTGGCAATGCCTAGTTAATGAAATGGAAAGGTGACGATAAACTAGCTAATAAAACGGAAAATTGACGATATATAAAATAGTCAATACAATTGAAAATCAACAATCGTCAAGTTCAAAATATTTAAAAATAGTAAAAAACCCATGCCTATTAGGACATTTACCCTGTGATGTAAAAATCCAAAGGCTTAAAGGATGAAGTCAAAGAAACGGGGAATTAAAAAAAAAAACAAACAAACTTTTTCTTTAATTGAAGAGTGAAGAATTCAAAGGAAAAAGTTGAACAATGCACAATTGAAGAAAATCCCACTAAGAAAATGGAAAATCAACAACGATCAAGTTCAATATCTTATAAGAACACTAAAAACTAATTTCAGTAGATGGTAAAACAACACAAAAACGAAGAAATTTTAGGATAAAAATAGTCTTAAAATTGAAGGGAAAAGAAAAGGCAGTTAACAATGCAAAATTGATAAAAGAGGGGGAAAGAAGATAAATTAAGAGCTGGACGTACAACAATGAAATCAAGGGACAATCTTTCTCAAAATCCAGTAAGATAACGAAAACCCGTTTGAATGAATTAAAAATAAATACCAAAAATGAAGAAATTCTGAAGGAAAATTACCACGTGATAAGAAGCGGCTCATCCAAGCTATTAAGAACATTCACTGCCACGTTCCAATTAGTCGTCACATTTACAATGGGACCAGGAAATTTGTCATTCACTGTTATAACCTACAAAAAGGAAAATACCCAAAATTAAAAATCAACTCCGGGGAGAAAAAAAAGCGACAGCGACGCGTGTCCCTCCGAAAAAGGCATCTATCCAGACGTACGCCCCCATCGTCCCAAAATAGATAAAAAAAAAAGTCATAAAATATATCAAATTTTCTTCCTCGTCCAACAAATTTTACAAGTTCTTTTTACAGCGAACAACATCGACATAGGAAACGAAAAGGGTTATGTCTAGACCCAAGGGTTTAAACTGCTTTATCTTCAAACCCACCCGCGTCCACAATCATTCTTGAAAACAAGTAACCCATGCATATTGGGCTATGTCTAAAATCGGCATTACTTTTAAACCCAGTTTTGTATAATACACGTATAAGTAACTATATTTATTTTTAAGTTGATACGTTTAGGTTTAAACATGGTATACCTTGTATTCTGATTTTTGAGAACGGTTTGTAGAGTGGGTGGATACGAAAATAAACGCGGTTAGCAATTTGGGTTTGTAGGCGAAAAACATACAAAATTTTTCCTAGGCGCGCAGCATACCTTTTGCTGGACGCCGAGAGGGGCGATCGTCTTGTAGCCAACGTTCCAATCGTAGAAGGCGAAGGGATCTGCGGCCGATGCGGGCCCTACCACCATCACCGCCAGCAGAACAACCGCCGCCGCCAAAACTCCCGCCATTTCCCGAAGCTTCATTCGAATAACTTGGAATTGAAGTCTGAAGCGCTCTCTCTCTCTCTCTCTCGAAAAGTGTTTTGTAGAGAGAGAAAGAGAGGGAGAGGGATTTAGGACTAATAACTAGGGGGTTGGGGGGCGCGGACAAAGTTTCTGACGCCTCACAGAATGAGGGTATATATATACACGCCGTTATTTTATTTTATTTTATTATTTTCGGTTGTTGTTTACTTTTGGCTAATTCCGTAATTTCAGCCGCTTGATGAGGACAGGATAGAGATTGGAAGGGGATGATGGGGGTGAGAATAGCAGAATCTAATTACGTGGCCTTTTCCAGCGAGAATTTCGCGAATGGCGGTCAATTTTGGGTGGGGTAAAAAAAATACCGCCAAAAAGTGATGAGAATGACACGTGTGATTTTACTGATTCACATGTTTTTTTTTTCAATGAAAAAGCTTTATTCATTAAACCAAATATGAAAATGATTAGTACATTAAGATTTTTATTAAGAGAAACTAACTACAAAAAGAATTTCTAGACAAGCATTTACAAAGATAAGAGTCATTCACTGTTATCAGCAAGCTTGGGATTATTCAGGCAAATGGTTAAGGTATCAATTTTGATATCTCTAACCAATTGCATAGAGCATCTACACTTCTGCTGAAAAAAACATGGTATTTCTCTCTCTCCAAACATTGTAAATTGTAGCCGATATAGCCATTCTCTTCATATTCTGTTTAAAACCTTTACCTCTCAATCTTGTATTATACCAGCACATAAGAGAATTCCAATCACAAGCTTGCCAATCAAATTTGAGCCAATCCATGATCTCTAACCACACTTCCCTTGAGAAGGAACAATCAAAAAATAAGTGATTACGGCTCTCAAGAACAGCACCTGCACACAGATAACAATTATTTGCATTAATAACTCCTCAATAATCTGTCATGTGTGAGTAATCTGTTCTGCACAGCAAGCCAAAACACAAAAGAGTGTTTCGGGTAGTTCAACTTCCCCCATACTGTATTGAACCAGGGCATTCGTTGAGACGCTGGAGAGAAAACAGGATAAACAGCAGATATCTGGATCTTTGAATTCTTATAACAAGAATTAAGAATTTTCTTCAAATTTTCTACCCCACCGCAAGCACTTACAGCTTTGTCCCTGACTCTAATCAATTGCTTCCACAACCATGAATCCCCAGTTCTTGCACTAACCTGCCAAACATCCCAGTGCTTTAGATAATTGCCATGGATCCATTTTTTCCATAATATCTCCTTATTCACATAAATATACCAAAGGCTTCTCAGAGCTGAAGCAAGATTCCATATAGAGGCAGAAAACGCCCCCAATCCTCCATATTTTTTATCATAACAGACTTTGTCCCAATAGACCAACGGAACTTTAAAAGAATTTTCAGTCTTACCCCATAAGAACTTCCTACACAACTCATCCATCTTCATTGTGATTTTTACAGGAAGAATAAAATTTGAAGTCCAGTAGTTTTGAATCCCTAAAATCACACTTTTAATGACCTGCAATCTTCCTGCATAAGAGAGGTTCTTATGTTTTAAACATTTATGAAATTGGTTTGATATAGAATCAATAAGAGGACTACAACCAACATATGAAAGTCTTTTGCAAATGAGGGGAACTCCCAGATATGTGAATGGGATTACACCTTGAGTAAACCCCAGGAAATTGTTTATGTCTGATTTAATAGAATCCTGCACACCACCAAAATATATAGAACATTTGTTCAAATTTGCTTCCAATCTTGTGGTGGCACTGAAGTCCTTGAAACACTGATAAAGCCTCTGAACTGAGTAGAAGTCACCTTTGGCAAAAAGTAATAAATCATCCGCAAAAATAAGATGAGTTATTTTGAGATTTTTGCACTTTGGATGATATCTGAATAATCTATCATTCTGTAACTGATTTAATCTCCTTGATAGATACTCCATGCCCAAAATAGAAAGATAACGAGAGAGAGGATCACCTTGTACTGATCCACATATTGATTGTGTGCATGGTTCAATATTTAGTTCTTTTTGTACTGGAGTGGTTTTCACCTGTAGTTGTAATTGTACACTATTTTGATTACACTAATATTGATTTTATTGATATTTTATATAGACTTTACTAAATTAGAATTGATCTTGTCAAGTATTCTCCATTCTCTATATATTCTCTATATATAAATATGGAGAATTTTAAAAAAGGACCATTCTTGAAAAAATATTATCAAAATCGGCCTCTTTCGACCATGTCATCTCAGCTGGCAAAAAGTAAGTAGATTTTACAAAATACATCTTAAAAAGAGTTTAGTTTTACAAAGAAAAAGGAAAATAGAGGCTCCGGAACAAAATTTTTTTTCCCTAAGAGATAAAAAAACTATTTCTAAGCTTAACTAGAAAGTATGAAAATCTAACAAGTATATTTCTTTTATTGGAATTACTTTTTTAAGAAACTAACCAAACAACCGATTGAATGAATGCAATTTAATAGAATAAATGTATTATAAAACTTATACTAGTTTTTAACTATAAAGAACAAAAGTGTATTGTTCTTGATGATTCACAAGTTTTACTAAGAATCTCGAAGGAGATCAGATCTCACACTTTTGTTAACAAATTTGTATTAGATAAAAGGGTTATTTGCCTATGTACCCCCACAAATCATCCATAATTGCATATTTATCCCCCAAATCTTTATAATTGCACACATGTCATATATATGAGGTCTTTGTTAGTTTATGGATAAGCTTTTGTAATTTAATTGCATGTCATATATGTATATGAGCTCTTTGTAAGTTTTTGTTAGTAGTTATATAGTTTTATATTAATTATTGAGTGAACATGGTGGTTGAAATTAGAGATGGGTGTCCAAGATTAGTATTCATCCTGAAATTTCATAGAAGTCCTATACATGTTGCGTTTAGCATAGCTCTTAAAGATTCTCTCTACATGCTTTATATAACATATCATTTTCTAAACAAAGATAAGCGCATCTCTCGGATCCTTTCTCTTCTTTCTTTCTTTTGAAAATAAAGTAGCTTCGCGTAATGATGTATCAGAGCATAAATTCATTTTCTATATCTTTCTTTGATAACATACCCACAGTACAGAAAAAGCACTAATAATTAAGTACTTTCTGAAAACCCAGGCATTGTAACGGGGAAGGGAAAAGCGCCGAAAAAACTTTCGGATGAACAATATCTGGAGATTAGTGATTGGGTGAGTATAGTACCAAATAGTAACTTTTTTTAAAGCACAACATAAACTAAATATAGATAAATTTGGATAGAGGATAGGTTGTTAGAACCATTTTACATAAAGACATCTAACAAGATGATTTCATGTCTTAGAGGAATCCCTCTAAAATCTTATGTAAATAAAATTTTATTTATCATAAACTCTCTACCACCTTATAAGAATTCCTTTCACCTCTTTTATAGAGTTTGAGATCCTCATCTAAACAAAATGAAAATATCTCAAATCAATTCAACCTAATCTATAAAACAAATTAAAAAACTTCAACCCTATCACTAGTAGAAAATAACGTATCCTAAACGGATTATTCTAGGCGGAATTTTTTCCGTCTAGTTTTCTATTAAACTAGACAGAAAATTTCCGTGTAGAATAATATGTCTAGGATAAAACATCCTAGACAAAAATTTTCATCTAGGATAGCAAAGTAGACGGTTTATTTTTTTTAGTTTCTTTTAATTTACCAAGTATCCTGAACGCAAATTTCCGTCTAGGATACTTAGACCATTTAAAAAAAATTAGCCCATTAAAACTGCTCTCACCATCCCTTCCCCCCAAAATCGAAAATTTCTTTCCCCCAAAAAAAATTTATTCATCATAAACTCTCTACCGTGGCCTCGACATCACCACCAACAAAATCCCCGCCGCCGACCGTCGTGACGTCCCCCCACCTCCTCGGGTCCCACGACCTCGTCGCCGGCTAGCTCCCCGCCTCCGGCTTCCACTCCCCTGCCACGACCTTTCTATATTGAAGCCCATAACAAGGGTACAAGTCGGCCCATTCCAAATCATATTTACGATCCTTGATCAAGATTAGATGCTTTCGTATTTTTATTTATAAATTCATCTTTCGATCTCAAAAAATTTCCCAATTTTAGATCGATCTCGATCTCAGAATTTAGTCAGCAAAACCCTAACAACTCTGTTCTCAATCCTCAGCCATGGCGACGGCCGTGAAGCTCAACCTCCTGCTCTTTATCTCGTGTCTCGCTCTGCGAACTAGGGTTCACCCCCCATCTCCTTGTTAATAAACTAAAGGCTTCACTGGATATGATGTTCTTTGTTCTTGACCTTTCGTTGAACGCAGGCAGAAAACATTGGATCAGTCGTTTTCTTTGATAGCGCGAACCAGAGGTTTATTTGTAGCAATACCATGGCGATCGATGAGGAGGTAAGTCATAAGCTTCTATTTCTCGATATTCTAAGTATATGATCATCAAGTTGTTGGGCTAAAGGATGTGTCGAGGAACCAAACCAAACGCCAATCCAAGAGAGCCAAACGAACTAAATATCAATGCACAAACAAAACACTAATTTTAACATGGTTCGGCAAGTTGCCTATATCCACGGGGCAAGAAGGGGATGAGGTTTTCACTAATAGAGAAGAAGAGTACAAATTGAGATTACAAATCACTCGAAGGAACAAACTAATCTCACCAACAAAACTCTTAATCTCTCTAAACAAAACCCTAACCAAAAGCTCAAAAAATACCTCTTTTTGTGCTCCAAATATCCCCCAATCAATGCTTAATCAAAGCAAAATCAAAGCCTAAAAAAAGCCAAAGAAAGCCTAAAAAACGTGTCTCTATTTATAACAAAACACAATCCCAAACTGATTAAGATTCTAAAAACGAGTCTGCCACACCCTGGTGTGGCACACACCACACCCATGACAAACAGGGCATATTCTGCCACACCAGGGTGTGGTAGACACCACACCCATGACAGACAGGGCAGATTCTGTCACACCCATGGCAGACACCACACCAGGGTGTGGTGGAGCCTGTTTTACTTATTCTTCACGTTTTTCTCAATTTCTTCCTCAATTCCTTCGTCGTTTTCACAATTCTCCACCTCGGTGAAGTTTCCCAAAACTTAGCCGACACCAACCAAAACAAATGCCTCACTTGTTGCATCCAGTATGCCACGACAACGAACACATGAAAACGGATCCATCCACACAAGTCGAGACCCAAACGGGAGTAAGAACACTCACCCAAATGTCGGTATCTACTCACCAAATCGGCTGTATCAAAACTGACTGTCTACGTATCCTCTTGTCCAAGGAATCAAGCCTTCACATAGTTCACCCAAACGGCCTCCAAAAGCCCTCAAACAAATAGAAAAGTCTACAACTCTTCCCTAATATCGCCAACCGATCTGCAACTGATAGCGGTCCCAAACTAATACAAATCAAACACCTCCATCTGAGGTGAACCAATGGCCGTATCCAAATCATGTCCACCAGCTGCAACCGAATCCAAAACCAATCCACCATCTGCATCCGAAATCAAATGATCCCCAACCTGTGTCACCTTAGCTAGAATCCCAAATGACGCAGTATAATCTGGAGTATGTGGAATAAGTTCCAGCATCACCCTTTACCTGCTGTGATATCCAAACAACCTGATCAACACTCTCCACGTGCCGAGAGTCAAAAGTGACATTCCTGCTCAGAACAAAATCAGAAGCTCCCAAACGATAATCAAATGAGCCTCCGAATCCCAAACACGTAATCAGATCAAATCTCACATCCTCGATGTGACCAAATACTGGGTAATCAAATATCCGACGCCGACCAAAATCAGAAGCAGCTCCATCAGATCCAATAACTTCTAATGCAGCAGTCGGCAACCTATGACTAAGATGACCCAAATATGTCGAAGCTCCAGAACCAATGCTCGACAACCAACATCGATCCTCCTCCAAAAAGGAACGACCCATCGAAACTGTCATCTCATATTATCGCCCCAAAGTCTCCACACCAATGAAGTGTCTCCTATTGTCGTGAGCTCGGCACAAACACAAGAAAGGACCCCTACCAAAGCTAGAACAACAAGTTACCTTTCTGCCAATACACTTCTTCCAAATGTTGTTGACTTCTAGGACTTTACACCAACGGGAACTGGTCACGACCCAATAATGCCTAGAACAATCACCAACTGTGAAAACTACAAAATGATTACCTCCCAATGATGCCTCCTTGGAAGGCTCTCAAATGCCTAACTTAACACCTCCTAAAAGACCCCTCGCTCGATGGATAGGAGTGCCAAACTCCACCTCGGTCTTGCTCATCCCAATGTGCTCAAAGGACTTCCATCTGCAGGTCAAAGCACTCCTCAACAACCTATACACTGCATCACCAATCAAATACCCCAGCACCAAACAACGCCACAATCTAGCCAAATCCAATAAAGTTGCCAGAGCTCTATCAATCACCGTGCTCCCAAGCAAATAGTATAAGTTACTCTTTCTGACGTCCTTTATCACAATCATGGACCCAAATGTAACCTTCAAGCGTGCATCCGCCAAGATCACCATATAGCCTGCTGCCTCCAAAGCTCCAAGTGAAATAATGTTCTTCTTCAACTGAGAAACGAACCTCACTCCAACCAACTCCCGAATCACCCCGTCACTCATCCTGATCCGAACGGTACCGATACCACCAATAGAGCATTTGTGATCATTCCCTATGAGCACGAAATCCCCTCTTTCTAACTCCTGAAAGCTGGAGAACCAATCCCTCCTAGGGCAAATATGGTATGTAGCGCCCGAATCCAACATCCACTCTGTAGAGTAGGCAACACAAACTGACGGTAGTGCAGATAATGAGTAGCCTGAAGAATCCGAATTTGAATTGTTGCCACTAGTCTTGACAATATTCACCTCTGAAGCTTGTACAGCTTTTCCCTTATTCTTCCCGGCTTGATCATTCAACATTGGGCATTCAGCTTTCCAATGTCCATCTTCTTTACAAAAAGTACACTGATTCCTACGAATTCCAAGATGCGCTCCTCTAGAATATGACCTTCTACATTGGTTTGGAACCTTTGCTCTTGCAACCAATGCCTTTGCTACCGGCTCAATAGAAGTCTCCTTGTCCTTCTTCCTCAGTTGGTAATTCACCAATACAGCGATGACCTCACTATATGAAAGATATGCCTTCCCATTAATAAGAGTAATGACAAACGTCTCATATTCCTCGTCGGGCAAGGAACTCAACAATAGCAACGCCTTGTCCTCATCTTCAACAATAACATCTACATTCGCCAAATTTGTAAGAAGCTTCATGTAGTGGTTCATGTGATCACTAATGGATGTCTCATTCTTTAAGTGGAAGCGATAAAACCTCCTCTTTAAATACAAGCGGTTTTCAATGCTCTTCGTCAAGTACTTGCTCTCTAGGACCTCCCAAATCTTCTTCACAGAAGTCTCATTCATCACATCATATTTTAGATCTTGAGTGAGACAAGACCTAATCACACCACACGCTGTCTGATTCAAATTTTTCTAAACCTTCTCATCAATGTCGTCCGGTTTCTCGTCCAACTCCAACGTATCTTCCAAATTCTGGGCATTGAGCGCATCCAAGACTTCGCATCGTCAAAGTCCAAAATTGTTAGTGCCATTGAACTTCTCCACGTCAATCTTTATCGAGTGGATACTCAAACTTTGGACAGTCTTCACACCTGAAGAACTACCCTCAACTCACTCTTTCTCGGCCATAATCCTCAACACACCAACAACCAATACGGAAATAAACGAAGAATAGATCCAAAACTGAGAAAAGAAAGAAGCTTTACCGAAAAGATCCCACCTTTCTCACCAACTGAAACCCTAGACGAGCTTCCCAAATTAATCTACTCCTCCAAATAGCCCAAGCGTAGCCCGAGCTCTGATACCAAATTGTTGTGCCAAAAGCTGTGGCGAGGAACCAAACCAAACGCCAATCCAAGAGAGCAAAACGAACTAAATATCAATGCACAAACAAAACACCAATTTTAATGTGGTTCGGCAAGTTGCCTACATCCACGGGGCAAGAAGGGGATGAGGTTTTCACTAATAGAGAAGAAGAGTACAAATTGAGATTACAAATCACTCGAAGGAACAAACTAATCTCACCAACAAAACTCTTAATCTCTCCAAACAAAACCCTAACCAAAATCTTAAAAAAATACCTCTTTTTGTGCTCCAAATATCCCCCAATCAATGCTTAATCAAAGCCCAATCAAAACCTGAACAAAGCCAAAGAAACCCTAAAAAACGTGTCTCTATTTATAACAAAACACAATCCCAAACTGATTGAGATTCTAAAAACGAGTCTGCCATACCCTGATGTGGTACACACCACACCCATGACAAACAGGACAGATTCTGTCATACCAGGATGTGGCAGACACCACACCCATGGCAGACACCACACCAGGGTGTGGTGGAGCCTGTTTTGCTTATTCTTCATGTTTTTCTCAATTCCTTCACCATTTTCACACAAGTTTGATTCTTTCCATGAAATCAGGATAGTGGCCCTTTAGATCATGGTGGCTTACAACTTTGTGTTTGGTGCAAACTGAGTAGATTGATGAGATTGTCGTAGAATTTGATAGTAAAAAATCTTTTATGTTGAAATCCAAAGACTTAGCTATGTTCCGGTATAAAATATACATGAAACATGATTTAAAATGTGCCTTTTCCATGCCCATAATATTGTTATGCCTCGGGTCTTGGTGGGTGGGATGTAGGCTATCTCAAAGTTAGGATTTGTCTCAAAGCTACGAATGAAATCTCAGATCAAAGTCTTTTACTAGAAGTTGGTTGTAGATATGATCTCCTGATGCACGTGCGCTGTTCTTTCATGTGCACCTTGTTTGAATTCAATAGGGAAAAGCTTGCATAACATTGATGTTCATAGAGACATCTAGATGATTTTATGCTAAACTACTTGATACTTGTTTCACTGTTCTTTCATGTGCGCCTTGTTCGAATTCAGTAGGAAAAAGCTTGCATAATATTGATGTCTGTAGATACATCTAGATGATTTTATGCTAAACTACTTGATACGTTTTTTGTTTACATTGGTTACTCATCAGCCATCATGGGTATTCATCATAGTCATCTTCTATGTCAGAAAATTGCATGAGTGTTTTTTTATTACAACTTTTTGAATTGGGATGCCAGATTAACTAAATCATAGAGCTCCTTGTTTTGACTAGGACAAATCATTATCAGCAAATGAAGTTGTTGCAACTATATCAGTCTTACTTGGTTCTGCTCCGGTCTCGCTTTCATCCGATTCATCATTCAAGGTTATGCATTGGTTCCTCTCTTTAGAAGTTCTGATACTTAAGTTAAAATCTGACCTTCTAGTGTGTTCTGTTCACAGTTAAATGAAGTTTTGTACCCTAGTCTATTTGATAGGCCTCATGCTGTTTTACTGCTGGAAGTCACGGGAATTAAAGGTCAGTATGTTCAACTGATGTTCTATAGAATTTCCTTTTTTTCTCTTTCTTCATTTGGAATTTTAATTTCATGTTATTTCTCATACAGATCCTCGATTACCCTTCGCTTACTCAAATGACCAATTGGGTAGTGCTTTTAGTAGCAACATTGTGGGCTTAAGTAAAGCTGACATAGAACTTTCAGGTGTCCTGATTTAATTCTAAGAAAGCATGTCTGATATGAGACACTCATCTTATCCCTTGCCTTTTCACTTCATCCTATATATATTGATTCAACTCCCTCTTAGCTGTTGAAAAAAATTATAATCTCCTACATTACATTATATTGTGTCAACAAAATCATCACTTTGGTGCACTCATCAATGTAGAAATTAAGGTTTTTTTTGGTTTAAGATCAGTTTAAGTTAATTATTTTGCATTGCTAACTATCATTATTTGGTATATAGTTTGGTATTATCAGCATTAAGTACAACTAGTGTTACCTACAAATAATCGAAGGCAGTATATTGGTATGGACACTTACAATGTTACCTACATATTTTTATATGCTCAAACTGAGACCAAAACTTTAAAGCAAACCTTTGAAACTAGTGAATCTGTTTAACGGAGTCTTAAGCTAGGTGTTTGATATTTTGTTACACTCTTTAAAGATATCAATACTTTGTTCATTATGATTTACAGGTAGATGGGTGTTTGATATTTTGTTTCATTTTCCATGTTTGAAGATTTTGTGTAGGCAAACTAAGATGGATGAGGACATATACAATCAGTTGGTAGAGAAGGCTAAGGAAGAGGGCTATGATGTGAGTAAACTTGGGAAAACACCGCAGTTTGAGCCTCCACCTGAAGGGGATGAAGGTCCCACTAGGGGAATTTGGTGTTTCAAATCCCTCTTTGGAAAATAGAAGAATGTATAAATATGTCGTAAATGAAATGGAATTATATATTCTCTCATCAGACTGGCTTAAACTATATATAACTGAAATGTAACTATATGTCGTAAATAAAATGTAACTATATGTTCTCTCATCTTATATATATCATTGTTATAGATGAATCATCCATTTGTTCTTCAATGCACAAAGTAGATTCCTAACCAAAAAAAAAAAAAACTGTAGCAAGCATCCTAGACGATTTTGAAATTCTGTCTAGGATGCTAAAAATCAGTCTAGAATACCCTTTTTTTTAAAATAACATCATGTACGGAATTTCCGTCTAGAATGAGTATCCTAGACGAAATTTTCGTCTAGGATGGTTTGGCTATCCTAGATGGAATTTCCGTCTAGGATATCCATCCTAGACGGAAAAATTTCCGTCTAGAATGGGCATCCTAGACGGAAATTCCATCTATGATAGCCAAGACATCCTAGACGAAAATTTCCGTCTAGGATACTCATCCTAGATGGAATTTCCATCTAGGATGTTTCCGTCTAGGATTATCCTAGACGGTTTTGAATTCCGTCGAGGATGTATTCTAGACGAAATTTCTGTCTAGAATACTGCATTCTAGACGAAAACTTCCTAGATGTGTATCCTAGATGGAATTCTATCTAGGATACTTATCCTATACGAAACGAAAATTTGATTTTCCTAGACGGAATTTTTTGTCTAGGATGCCTCATTTTTTTACTTGTGTATCCTAACCAAAATAAAATACAATAACAAATTCTAGCCTATCTCAAATCCAATCTAATTTTAAAATCCTAATAACTTTATCTTCTACAATCTGAATCAAATCTAATCTTTGAATATATCTTGCATTACCTCTTTCCTCGTTAGAGAAAACTCGACCTTGAGTTTCAAATAAGAATAATATGACAAACTCTACAACTTTTATGTATCTGATTCAATGCCTCCAAAGTCTTCAGTAATATTTTTAGAACTTAATAACATTTCAGTGGAGTTGCATCCGGTATAATAAAGTCAATTGGCAGGAGTAAATTCTAATTGAATTTAAAATTAAACAACCACATTGGAAAATAGATCAGTTCTGATTGAATTTAAAATTAAAAAAACCATCGGAAAATAGATTGATAACATCGGAAAATGAGTAAACAGTATAGTGTGAATAATAATCCATGAATAGTGTAGGTTGAACAATAATTAAAAAAGAAATTTAATATAAAAATAGATAAATTAGGATATATTGGATTCACTCACAACATATAACGTATAAAACAACAACTTCACGTTTACCACTCATGCTTCAAAGAGATATTTCTCAAACTCACATATTTTCATTAGGCATTGTTTATTTTCCTTGTGGAGGATTTCATATTGTTTATAAGAAAACCTTAATACTAAATATAACATCAAATCACTAAAATATTATCTAATAAAACTGAAAAGAATTATAACCCAATATCTAACAAAAGTATCTTAAAAGCTAAAATCTCAAACTACTAATCCTTATCAACTAAAATAAAATCTTGATGCAATAAAATCTTAACTATATTACTAGATAAAATGAATCCACTAGTAGAAAAACGTTGCTCCATTTCCCGTCTAGGTTGGTACACCTAGACGGAATTCCGTCTAGTTTGCCCGTCTAGTATGATTCCGTCTAGATTGGGGCAAACTAGACGGAATTCCATCTAGATTGGGGGTAAACTAGACGAAATTCCGTCTAGGTTGACCAACCTATATTGGTATGGACACTTACAATGTTACCTACATATTTTTATATGCTCAAACTGAGACCAAAACTCTAAAGCAAACCTTTGAAACTAGTGAATATGTTTAACAGAGTCTTAAGCTAGGTGTTTGATATTTTGTTACACTCTTTCAAGATATCAATACTTTGTTCATTATGATACACTCTTTCAAGATATCAATACTTTGTTCATTATGCTTTACAGGTAGATGGGTGTTTGATATTTTGTTTCATTTTCCATGTTTGAAGATTTTGTGTAGGCAAACTAAGATGGATGAGGACATATACAATCAGTTGGTAGAGAAGGCTAAGGAAGAGGGCTATGATGTGAGTAAACTTGGGAAAACACCGCAGTTTGAGCCTCCACCTGAAGGGGATGAAGGTCCTGTTGGACCCTAGAGGGGGGGGGGGGTG
>BQKN01000603.1:0-11309 GCA_022839385.1 Asparagus kiusianus
TTTAAATAACAGAAGATTGGGAGCGATTCTGGCATCTTGACGAGCGTATGGATGGAATAGATTTTTTTGTACTTTGCGATTACTGGGACACGGCTGAAATTCAGGTATTATCGAAGTATATTTTTTTAATTAAGAGTTTGAATTTCTATATTGTTTTGATTTGACATTGTTTTGCAGGCTCAAGCTGAAATAACAAGGAGGAACCGCAAAGCGCCCTGCAGTTACGAGCATCACGGAGGCTCCAGGTCCTTCAACCAGCATTTCATCAATTGGAGCTTGAGGTATATAATATATTAGCTTTTAAGTTGTCAAGTTGAGTATAATTTATGTGTTATGAGTTAATGATATATTTGAATAAAATAGGAAAGGAGAGATCTTGGGCATTTTACAGATCGTATTCTGACTTCTTGGGGCCCGAATTACGCCAATGAAGAGAAAAAAGCAAATAATAAGGATCTGGTTGTAAGTAACAGTTCATTTATATATTCAATTTCATAACAATGCATCATTAGTAAGTCGACTTGCCTGGGTTGTTTTGATATATCACAGGAGAAATTACATGCCAAGGTAAATGAGCAAATGTCTCAGTCTCAGGTCGGTTCTAACACTCATGTCTGGCTAAGTAGAGAATAGGAGGACTCCATCATCGAGACGGTCATTGGACCGAGTAGGAAGAACAAATACCGGTGGAGAGGATCCAAGCAGAGGCCGCACGAGTCTAGTAGCATCTACGAGTCTACAGCACAATCAGGAACATCAGGAAGCAATTCATATCAAGACTCAATGGAGCAGCGGTTGAAAGCGATTGAAGATTGGCAGTCGTAGCAAACAACATATCGGCGGATTGAGGAGGAAGAACGGCGAGAGCAGAGAGAATTGGAGTTCACACAATTCATGTCGACTCTGCCTCGGGAGGCTCAGGAGGCATATAGGAGACGGTTTATGTCGGATCAGATAATATATATACTTTACTTTTTTTAATTAAATGAATTAAATATATAATTCTTACTTAGTTATGAATTTTCTTCATGACTAAATGATATCGTACACACCTATACACACTGATACAAACTGTTACACACACACCCTAACACAAAGCCTAAAATATATACTTATAATGTTTTTATGTGATGGTGGTGTTCATGGTGTGTGCGTGCATAGTGGTGGTGATATTGGTTGGTGGGTTGGTTGGTTAGTTGTGATGGTCGTTATGTGATTGGTTTTGTGGGGGGTTGGTCATGGTGGGGGAGGGGGAGGAGGGGGAGGGGGAGGTGATGGTGGTGATGGAGGGGGAGGGTGTGTGTGGAGTGTGGTTGGTTGGTTGGTGGGTGGGTGAGGGCTTTGGTCGTAATTGAGGAGGGGGAGTGGGGATTTGGTTGTGGTGGTGGTTGAGGGGGAGTGTGGTTGGTTGGTGGGTGGGGTTGGGGGATTTGTGTTGTTGTTATGGTGTTGTGTTGTGTAGTGTTGTGTTATAATGTGATGTTGTGTTTGTTATGTTGTGTTGTTGTGTTATGGTGTTTTGGTGTTGTGCTGTGGTGTTGGGGGAATTATATTTATATTTACACACTCTTATTAACGGTTACACAACCTTGTTAACATTTAATTTATATTTGTAGGTTGGGACTTCTTCACAAGGTGCAGCCGGGGGTAGTCATAATGCAGCTGGTGTTGAGGATGATGATGATGATCAGGAGGATTGATTGTAATTAATTTAACTTTGAAAAAAAAATTATTGTGTTGTATAAACAATATTTATTATGTACATGTCGGGAAACTTTTATTTGTTTTTATTGAAATATATGTGTGATATATGCGTGTGATTGAATATTATACTGCTGATTGAACATGGTTTTTAAAAGTATTATCGATATTGTACAGGATTTTTTTAATTTTCAAAATATTTTTTTTTAAAAAAAATAGTGGTTATTAGCGACAGATTTTCCGTCGCTAAATACATATTTAGCAACGGAAAACGGACACGAGGAATAATAAAAATAATAAAAACAACTTTTAGCGACAGATATTCCGTCCCTAATAACATTTTTAGCGACGGATTTTTATATATTTAGCAACGGAAAACGGATACGAAAAAGAATTTTAATAATAAATACAATCTTTACCGAAGGAATTTACGTCGCTAAAAGCTATATTAGCGACGGAATTTCCGCCGCTAATACTTTTTTTAATTTTTTTTACAAAATATGACGACGAAAAAACCGTCGCTAATATCTCGTCGCTGAAAATTAGCGACGAAAATTCCGTCGCTAAAGATGCAATTAGGGACCCTCAATGTAGGGATAGTTTTTAGCGACGAAATTTGTTTTTTCCGTCGCTAAAAGTTATAGGGACGAAATTTAGACCTTTAGCGACGAAAATGTCTGTCACTAAAAGGTGTAAATCCAGTAATGATATGTTCATGTCATAAAAAAGTTATATTAGTTAACTTTGGTACTGAGTCATTGGTGATTCTATAGCATTTATCATTCAAACACTCTTTATTACTGGTGACTCTAGTATAATTTTATATGACAAAATCATTCACATAAGCATATTAAAATGTTTGCATCAAAATCCTTTCTGAAGATTCCTAATTTTACTAAAAAATTTAAGTTCTACTATAAAATATTCAAAAATTATTATCCTTTGTTCATTTTTTATATTTAATTAAGCCGAAATCAATCATTCTCCACTTTATATTTTTCTTGGGTAATTCTACAATAGTGTCTTCATCGTCTATATCAATTGTGATATCAAGTTGATATATAATAAAGAGCAAAAGACAAGACAAGAGTCTAGAAATATATTAGGATATACTTGATCAATCAAGTTATATTATTACTCATAATTGATATTATCAGAGATAAAATATGTTGATAACTTAAACTATAAAACAGACTGTAAGAGCCCTCTAACATAATTTTTTAATGCAAAGAATCCTCAAGATTAATTTTGAAAATCTCTTGAGGTCAGGAATAAACAACTAACAAGTTTGCAGTGAAAGCTAGGAGAATGCAGTATATTTTTACGTATTATTAATCTTTACTTAATTTATTTATAATAATAGGATCTCATTATTAACTAACTATGAGGCCTAGTACATTATTTTTTATTAGACGTTCAAGGCAGGCAAAGGACCCAGGTGAGTCCTCATCACAATGAATGTTATATAATTTAAGTACAAAGGAAAAAAAGGAGGATTGATCACTGATGTAGTTGGTGAGGGGGAAACTCCAACAAGTTAATTTGGGTATGTGGATATATTATAGATGGAGATGAAGAAGTGTGGTTTTGAAAACAGTGAGTGCGTGGGGTAATTAATATGGTTTTTTTGTGTGGTTTTCTTCATTTATTTTCAAGATATATGTAGTCATGTGGATATATATATAGATATAACATCACTATTTTCTTTTGGCTTTGTGGAAGAGTTTGGGTGGAAAAAATAAATTATCTATCCGGTTAAAGTAGGATCATATAAGTTAAGCTCATGCATGATTTTTTTTACCAACACTGATATGTAAGTATTACAATTGGCATTAAGATCTAAAATACGTATGAGATTCTCTTTGACTTTTATACAAATAATATCTTTTAAATAATAAAGTATAATTAAACTTTGTGATCTAAAAAAATATCAAATATACAATATAATTAATTGCCTTCATCCTCTTCTCCCCTTCATCCTCCTCTTCTCCCCTCTCTCACACCCTCTCTGCTTTCCTCACCAAAATCATTCATCTCCCATTTCTCCTTCCCAAAATTATCTCTCTCTCCCCCCCTTTCTGCCCCCCATTCCCCCATCATATGCTTCATCCTCTTATTCTCCCATTTCTTACTATCTCTCCCCTTTCCTCCTTCCTAAAATCCTCACCTTCACCCCCTCATCACCCTCCTTCTCAGCTCATGTTCATTTCCTTAGCCTCATTCTATTCTCTCATCTTAGCCTGCTCCTCTACTTTCCTCTCCTTTCTTCTTGCCCTTCGAATGCTAACTAAAGGTAAAGAAGAGAGTGGAGGAAAGAAGGAGAAAAGTAAAAGAGGAAAGTGAGGGGAGTGAGGAGAGGGAGATTGAGAAGAAGGAGAGAATTGAATTTTTATATAAATATTTTAATTCGGAGGATAAATCTATAAGTGCTCGAGATATGAGAGATATATATGTAAAAATCCATAAATTTCATGTACAAATTAATGGTCTGTTTGGATGGAGGGTAGAGAAGGAAAGGGGAAGGAAATTTTTAGTTTACATTTGTTTGGGAGTTCCATTTAGAATGATAGAAAAGGAGAAATGAGGAGGAAAACTGAACTAAATTTTACCCTTCAAATTGAGGGTAAAGAAGGGAAAGGAAAGAAAGCTTAGTTATCTCCCAAACACACCATAAAAATTGGTGTGTTTGGTAATCAAAGTGATTTTATTGTAATGTTTTTGTAGAAAAACACCACGCCATGGTGTTTTTTTTCAAACATGTTTTGAAAACACAATTTATAATTATTATTTATATAGCGACGGCGGCGGCGGGCGGAGACCGGCCGACGGGTGGCAGGCGGATGACGACCGTCGGCGACGGGCGGGCGGCGACGACCGGGCGGGTGGCGGGCGATGGGCCGGACGACGACGGGAATCGGCGGTCGGGCGGGCGGATGACGGGCCGGTGGCTGCCGGGCGAACGATGGCGGCGGGCGGGCGGGCGGACGACGGGCCGACGGGCGGCGGACCTGACGGCGACGGTGGCTTAGATGAAAAAACGAAATCTCAAAACACATTTTTTGTGTTTTGAGAAAAGTGTTTATTTTTTGGGCTTTGTAAAAGTCCAAGTCAAAAAACGCCCCGGATGCCAAACGCGTATTATTATTATTTTTGTAAAAAAACAGAAACAACAAAAACGCAACGAGTTGCAAAATGTTCCTTGAGCTACCTACTATAAGGGGCTGTTTGGTTCATTGTTTTTGAGGGAAATGCCTTCTTGAAAGCTTGCCAAAAGTGTCACTTTTTGACAGACTTTCAGTCAAAATCTTCTTTTTTAAAGGTGATTTTGACTGAAAGCCTGACAATTTTGACACTTTTGTCAGGCTTTCAAGAGAGTCTTTCAAGAAACCAAACATTTTTAGATTTTATTAGTCAGACGGTGTGATTTTCTAGGCTAAAAGTGGTATTTCAGTCTCCCAAAATCTAACAAAACAGGGACCGGTGTCACTGGACTATTCCAGAATAAACTCAGACCTTCCACCATTTCCCATCAAAGGAGAGACTCTAGAGAGAGAAATCGAAGGGAGGCGGAGATTCTAGAGGGAGAAAAGAGAGAGAGGAGAGAGAATGGCTTCATCGTCGTCGATGTACAGCTACTACGGGTGGAAGAGCTTCAACGACGACGAGGATCGGCCAGAGAAGCCTCGGAGGTTCGGCGTCACCGAGATGCGGAGCCCTAGCTACAGCCTCTTTTCCCAAAATACCCTCCAGGTCCCGCTCTAATTACCAAAAGCTATCAATTTCTCTAGTTTTCAGCTGATGGCGTTGGTCATGGCTGGAAATGACTTTTTTGCCCGTGTCCCTAATTTGCCTGTCGATGGTGTATTCACTGTGATTTATCTGAACTTCATAGTTTCATTTATTACTGGAAAAGGATATTTCAGTTTTGAGAAGTATATATGGCTAGGGACCTGATCAGGGATTGGGTTTTGAAACTTTTGTGCCTGCCAGCTGATTCGGAAATCTTTAATTGACCTTAATAATGGATATAGTGACACATTTTTATCACCATTGGGTGCAGGATATTTTCGAATCGATGGGACAGTTCGTCGACGGGTTGAAGTTCTCTGGCGGCTCGCATAGTTTGATGCCGAAGGCTTTCATCAAAGAGGTAATTGATTTGGCTCACCAGCATGATGTATGTGTTAGTACTGGTGACTGGGAAGAGCATATACTTCGCCAAGGGCCTTCTTCTTTCAATAAGTATGTTGAGGTCAGTTGAGTGTTGCTAAATCAATCAATCCTTCTCTATTTAGACAGGTGGGAGGTGTCTTATATGTTTGAGATTTTCACAGGACTGTAAACAACTAGGTTTCGATACCGTTGAGCTAAACGCTGGATCGCTTAAAGTCCCTGAGGAGACCCTGCTAAGGTTGATTCGCCTCATAAAGAGTGGTGGCCTAAAGGTGAGGCCTCAGTTTGCGGTAAAGTTTGATACAGCTGATATGCCCGTTTCCGGTGATAGAGCATTTGGGGCTTATATAGCTCCAGTCCAACAAAATTCAGGTAATAAATTAAGCCTTTCCCTCTTCTCGCTCAGGTCCCTGTCTTTCATATTTGTACAGTTTTATGTAGGTGATATGAATAATTATTCATCAATAGGGAAATGATATTGGAGCAGACTCAAAACTAGAAATAGCTGATTATTGGGAAAGAGGAAAGAGATAGAGTAGGATGTTCTTTTATCTCTAAAGTGAACTAGATATTTTATCAATTTTTGGGTAAATGTGTATTTCTAGCTGTAATGTTCAAAACTTAGTCATATACAGCCTACTACTTCTTTTACCTAATTTCAGTTTCTTGCTCTTGTTAGTATGTACTTATAGAAGGGAGGTCCTGATACCTGTTTTCTGTTTTCTGTTTGCTGGTGTCCTTGTCATGATGTTCTGTATGTTTCTGGGGTCATAAGATTTCTCTTGTTGTTACTTATGAGAAATATGCAATATCTGTTTTCTGAGAGAGATCTCTGTGCAAGCTTTGACCCATAACTTATGCATGAAGGGTGTTAAATTTAGCTGACTTTGAAAAAGATAATTTGCATGGTTATGAGCACAGTCTGGCATACAAAGACTTCTTAACTTCTCACTTAACTGGCCTTTTGGATTTTTTAATAGGAAAATGTGCTTTAAAAAATCTTATGACTTATTCCATTTCTTTTGCACTAGGAATTTTTCGTCAATCTTTTTGAGCTAGTAACTATATGTACTTCCTGATCATTTGGAATGTCGAATTTCTTGATGTGCTACACGCTCTTAGACCTCATGATTGCTAATTAATATAAAAAACACCATATATCACTATTTGTATCAGTCTGATGCTACATATAGGACTCAGCTTTATTGTATGAAGGTTTCAACTACAATTAAAACGCAACTGATACGGCTGATTTCCCATGAAAGTATCCACACACCAATCACATTATGCACATGTATCATCACCATTGGCATCAGTGTGATGCTTTTATGTATAGGACTCAGCTTTATAAAAGGCAATTGATACTGCTGATTGCTTGTGAAAAGCATACACACACCAATATGATCGTGCACATATATTACCCCTTGCATCAGTGTGAACTTTTACATATAGGAGGCAGCTGTATTGTATGAAAGTTTTCAGCTATTCAAATTAAAATGCAACTGGTACGGCTGATTCCTCGTGAAAAGCATCCAACATCAGTATCGTTATGCACATTTGTAGGATGCAAATATAGGTCAGATATTTGTTTGCAATTATTTTGAACCATAATAGATTTGAAGGTTATAATTTTCTATTTTGAACCATAATATATTTGAAATTAAAATGCAACTGGTACGGCTGATTGCTCGTGAAAAGCATCCAACATCAGTATCCTTATGCACATTTGTAGGATGCAAATATAGGTCAGATATTTGTTTGCAATTATTTTGAACCATAATAGATTTGAAGGTTATAATTTTCTATTTTGAGCCATAATAGATTTGAAATATTTATCGTGCTGATAAACTGTGATTGCATTCTTTCCTTTTAATGCTTTGCAGAGTTTATAGAAGATGTGAACTTGCTGATCAGAAGGGCTGAGCGATGCTTGGAAGCTGGGGCAGACATGATCATGATCGATGCTGATGATGTATGCAAGTATGCTGATTCTCTCCGTACGGACATAATTGCAAAGATTGTAGGCCGTTTGGGACTTGAGAAGATCATGTTTGAAGCTTCCAATTCGAAGACCTCTGAATGGTTTGTAAGACGCTATGGACCTAAGGTAAACTGATGTTCATCTTTATTTATTCTCCTATGTTACTCTACCAATGGTTTATATGTTCCTAGGAAAAAGTTCTTACCTCCAGCCCTAAGTCATATTTGGAATTCTAATCTGGTTCTTGTCATATGTGATCCACTTGGAGATAACTAAATTTGTCAGGGATATCAAAATTTTTAGACCTAATCAAGCATGGGCTTTTTTGTTACGGAAATATGTCATTCTCATCTTTCATTACTGACATATGATACATCTACTAGAAAATAGAAATAGTTGTTTACTTACTAGTAATTAGGTTGCTAGCATCACTATCAAATTATCACCCCTTGAGCTTATCCCATCCTAAATTAGTTCTGTATTTGGATTCATCTGCACATGTGGGTGCATTTGGAGTGTGCTTGGACTCTGGGATTAGCTGCTTGCACCGACACTGAACTGCGAGAGCTCTTTGCTAGGGTATTTTCAAATATAGTTGTAGACAGGAAGAGACAAATGGTTGTATTACCAAACGCTAATCTCCCCTAACTGCGATTAGGAGAGTCGATACATAAGTGGTGTGGATGGATAAAGAATCCATATATCCAAATAATCAATAGCTAACAATAACTAATAACATCTGACACTCCCCTCATGTAGCTAACTAATAAAAGGTAGATGAAAGAGGTTTGGTAAAGATACCTGAAAGTTGCTCTAATATTGATGTACATGGTGTACAAAGCTATATGCATGAACCCAAGCACTGTCTTTTTTTAATCCACATTATCTTAGAATTTGTGGCTTCCATGGCTATGGGTTCTGCTTCTGCACTAGATCGTGATGCTACGTTCTTCTTACTTCTCCAAGTGACTATATTACCATGCAAATAAGTGCAATATTGAAATTTCGAATTTATATCTGCTTTATCTCCTGCATAGCCTGCATCTGAGTAGGCTTCCATGCCTATATGTTCTTTTTCCTGAATAATAACTCTTTTCCCATTGCATTCTTGACATAGGCTAACAAATGCACTTCCTTTGGCTTATGCGTGAATGAACTCACTAGCCTATAACAAAGAAGTACCTTGTCTGGTTACATTAAGGTAAATGAACCCAGTCTGCCTTACGTATCTTTTAGTATCCTCAAACATCCTACCATCTTTTCTCACTGCCAATCTCTCACAATAGGTCTAAGGCATATGTTCTTTAAGAAATAAGCACTCCATGCTTGCCTGTGAGTTATGTTACCTGGGTACTTCTAATCTGAAGCCTTGCTTGCAGCTGACTCGTATTTGTACCTGTACCCAAACACCTTGGACACTCCTTAGTCCTTGCATAAATGCATGCATTTATGTGAGCATGTATTCAATTATATAATACATGTTTTATTTAATATACTTGTGCATTTTTTGGACATACATCTTACACTTCACACCCACTTCTTGAAACTCGTTGGACATAGGTCAGGTTTCGAATTGTGATTTTGAAGTGTCTTTTGGATGTCTAATTTAAAAACTAGCAATTTTCCAATTTATAATCCACATAATAAAAGAAACATAAAACTATTGTAGGACTTCTAATTCTCATATAGATATTAATTTCAATAAATAATATATGTGTACATAAATATTTATATAGTGTACCTGTACGCTACCTTTTACAAATTTGTGGTGCCGCACACCCATACCTGTTCCGGCATCCGTACCCGAACCTGTACCCATGCAACATAGGCTGTGAGCAATTTCAATCCAAAGGATATGTCTTGGTGTTCTCATGTTCTTGGTTACACGATGCCTGCTATGCTCTTTCGTGTTCTCTATACCTTTCACGCTGTGTTCAGATACAATATTTCATCCACATACACTGCCACGATAATTATCCCTGTGTAACAACATCGAATAAACATGGATCATCTGAATAACACTGATGAACTCCAAAAACATCAAGCATTTGAACATTGTCAAATGGTGCATGAGGACTTTGCTCAAGGCCATATAGTCTTTCTTAGTTTGCTTATTACATTCTCCCCAAGAGCAACAAATCCAGGTGGTTGCTCCATGTATACCTCGTCAGTCAAGTCACATTAGAATGCATTTTTGACATCAAGTTGGAAGATTGGTCACTCCTCGACAGCGATAGAGAAGAGTGCATATCGAATTTAGGCATAAAACTAGCAAGAAGTCTCAAAGAAATCAACACAGTGTGACTGTGTATCCATTGTATAACCAATCCGGCTTTGTATCTAGTAATCACATCATCATGGCTTTGTATATAATAGTCATGCCTTGATGTTGCAGATGAATGTTCCTAAATATTTATGGGTAGATGCTCTTCTTTGTGCTTGTTACCTAATAAATAAAATTTCATCATCTGTTCTCTATGATGACATTCCTTTTCATGTCAATACAAGTTAGATAACAATTATTTAGTTAGTATGACAACATGACAAATGAATGAGACAAATGAATGAGACTAGAAATTGAATAGTTCCTAGGAGAATCTTAACTTTGAATTTCCTTCTCAGTTCTCTTACTTGAAAACCTTGGGAAATCCGAAGGTAACTTGTTTTGGATAAGTGCATATTGGAAAGAATGAAAAGGTGATTCCTACAGTCACTTACCATAGTAGATTTTCATGCTAGTTTCTTCTATGATAAGAAGAAAAATACAAGAGCCATTGTCAATACTTACTTTGACTCAATTTCAACATTTCCACGTACAAGAGCCATTGTCAATAGTTACTTTGACTCAATTTCAACATTTCCGCTGCTTTAGATGGCCATCGATCTTAATTTAAGTTGTTGCAATTGCTCATTTTAAACATTTATGTCATTCAAGACTATGAAAGATGGGAATGTTCAGAAAACAAAGCACTTGTCTTTCAACTTCAAAACCTTCCTGAATATTCGTTACTTGATTCCTGATACCATAAAAAGTGTGGTAATTATGGCTTTGCAATGGGAGTTTTTAACATTATTGTTTTGGAGAATAATTAGTTTCTATGTATTATGTAAATCAATATACATATGTGTATATATAGTGAGGTTACAAGAGATGGAAAGTATCTATCTAAATCTCTAAATATAGTATCTTATATCTAACTAAGTCTCTAACGATATTATCTACAAGTATCATATAATTATCTTCAATACGCCCCCACAAGCAAAGGGTGTGAAACGACTTGCAGCTTGGGTTGCATGAACTCGAAACGGGCCCGGGTTAACGGCTTGGTCATGATATCCTCGAGCTGATCCTGCGTGCTAATGAATTGCACCTAAAGGTCGCGACGAGCAACCTTGTCACAGACGAAGTGAAAGTCGATCTCAACATGCTTTGTCCGTGCGTGAAAAACCCGAT
>BQKN01000603.1:11319-31246 GCA_022839385.1 Asparagus kiusianus
CACGAGATGAGATTCGTACCACGAAAGATCGCAAAACCCCTTGTCGACTTGCAATCATCAGGACATCCAGGCCAATCAAAATCACAGAAGGCTTGGAGATGATCAGTGGGTCCACGTCGGAATGATAGGCTGTGAGTCCCGTGACCGATTGTCCCTTTCAAGTAACGGAGGATGCGTTTGATCGCTATCCAGTGGTTCTCCGTCGGCTGATGCATAAACTGACAGTCCTTATTGACTACAAAGAACATATCAGATTGAGTCAGAGTGATATACTGAAGGGCGCCCACAATCTGCCGGTACTCGGGTCAGGGAGTAGAGTACTAGAGAGTTTGGTGAGACTATGGATGTAGAGAGGGGAGTGGTGAGTGGTTTGGCGTCAGAGAGGCCTGCTTTCTGAAGGAGCTCAGAAATATATGTCTGCTGAGAGAGGAGACCTGAGGGAGGGACCACATCAATGCCGAGGAAATAATGTAGAGGACTCCAATCCTTAATGGCGGTCGACAATGTGGTGATGAGGCGAGATATAAGCGCCAAATTATTACCTATTACAATAATATCATCCACATAGACAAGAACAAATACTGAATCTCGCCATTTGAGTAGAAACAATGGGAAGAGTCAGTTTTGGACCCTGTAAATCCATTACTAACAAGTGCTCGAGAAAGCCGATGAAGCCGAGCTCGGGGGGCCTGTTTGAGGCCATATAGAGACCGATGAAGGAGGCAGACATGACTCGAGAGCGATGGATCGGCGAAACTAGGTGGTTGGGACATATAGATGGTCTCTATGAGATTGTCGTGGATAAAGGCGTTGTGAACATCAAGCTGGCGAATAGACCATCCATGAGACACGGTCAAGGCAATGATAGCGATCGTCGTGGGCTTGACGACTGGACTAAAAGTCTCCTCATAGTCCACACCCGGTTATTGGAGGAATCCCTTAGCAACCAGACGAGTCTTATATCGCTCAATCGACCCGTTCGCCCATCTTTTGATCTTGAAGACCCTCTTGCACCTAACCACATTCATGGTGGCAGATGCCGGAATGAGAGACCAAGTGCTATTCCGAAGAAGGGCATTGAACTCATCAGCCATAGCTGTGCGTCACTTAGCATCCTTGCTAGTAATGGTAAAGCATGTTGGTTCAAGAAGTGGTATGGGCATGGTAGTAGTGCATGTGGATGCGGAAGGAGAAAAACAATACTCTAGGTTTCGGGTTAGGGTGCGGGTGCATAGTATGTGTGTGGTGAGGTGGTGGTGGGGTGACACTAGGGGTAGACTGTAAGGAGGGGGAAGCCGGAGGAGAGGGGGAAGGAGTAGCTAAAAGGGTACACAGAGAACAGGAAGACTAGAAGGGGATGGTGCAGGGAGGAGGATGAACGACATGACCAAGTTGGAGAGAGTAAGCGGGCAAAGTTGAGTTTGATGGAGGAGTATAAACATGATGGGTAAAGGTAGAAGGGGGGTTCGAGCGAGGTGTTGGGACCGAGAGAGGAGTTGTTCATGTTACGGAACGGGAACTGAAGCTCATCAAACCGAACATGCCTCGCGATATAAAGGTGTCATGTATGTAGGTCGAGGCACCGATAGTCGTGATGTGTATGTTTATAACCTAGAAACACGCAAGGAGGAAAATCCATCTTATGGTAGTTGTAGGGACTAATATATGGAAAACAAAGGCACCCAAATACCTTTAAAAATAGATATCTGGGGAAAATGGAAAGAGACTGAAATGAGGATTGATTTGAGGAGACTTTAGATGGCAGGCGATTAATGAGGCAGACAACACTTTCAAAGGCATAATGCCAATATTTTTGAGGGACAGAAGAATGAGCTAATAAAGAACGGTCAGTTTCAACGACATATGACGGTTGCGACGTTCAACAACACAATTTTGTTCGTGAGTGTTGAGGACAAGAGACACGATGAACAATCCCCAAGATTGAAAAATAAGAAGTAATTTGCGAAATTTCCCTCCCCAATTAGTTTGAATAGATTTGAGTTTCGTGTTGAATTGACATTCAACCTTCGCCAAAAACTTAGGAAAGTTAGTGAACACCTCATATTTTTGAGAAATTGGGAAAATCCACATGTACTTGGAATATGCATCAACAAACAAAACAAAATACTGATGACCATTAGAAGACATAGTAGAAGGAGGACCCCAAACATCACTAAAAATAAGTTCAAGAACAAGAGTTGCATTTATTATTGAAAATTGACAAAGACAGCCTAGAAGATTTGCCAAGTTAACAAGTAGTACATAGGGAAGTAAACTTCAAAGAAGGACAAGGAAGACAATGTCTCTATTATAGTTGTAACTAGCTGGCTATGCGGGTGACTGAGATGTTGGTGCTAGATATCAGTTGAGGCCTGTTCAGCTAGATGAGCAACAGAGGGGGAATGAATAGCGACTTGGTTGCGCAGAGTGTAAAGGCCATTTTCACTGGGTCCGATAAGTAGGGTTTGATGGGTGACCTGATTCTTCACAGCAAAAAAAGGCGGGTGAAACTCAAAAAACACATTGTTATCTTTAGTAAGTTGTTGGAGGGATAATAAAGATTTGGAAATGGTTGGGGCATACAAAATATTGTAAAGATGAAATGATGTAGTAGGTGTGTGTAAGGTGGATGAACCAACATGAGAGATAGTGAGACCTTTACCATTACCAATATGAAGGCTGTTGGAGCCAAGGTAGGACAGATTCGTCCAAACGGCCAAAATCCGGAGTGAATGGTGATTTGTGCCGGTATCTGGAAACCAAGTAGGGGATGCTACATACAGAGCTGGCACATTGGTGATGTGAGCAGAAGGAGAGCCGGCGAGAACACCACGCTGATAGCAGGTAAGGGCAGTGTGATTAGAACCATTGCAGATTTGGCATCGAGTGTTGAACTGCCCACAGCCTCGACCATGGCTACGTCCACGGCCATGACCTTGGTTGTTGTACCCGTTGGACTGATTTTTGTACCCATAGAACTGTTGGGGAGGTAAACCATGACTGGCATAGGTGCTTGGGCCAAGTATTAGACCATAAGCAGCGGCCCCAATAGCAGCCTGGTCGTAGGACGACAGGCCATAACCTGCGGAAGCAATCTGGCCCAAAGCAGGGAGGACCAGACCGGTTGTAGGCAGGCCAAGAGGAGGGAACCCAGGCATGGCTAGCCCCTGCCCAGTTGTGGCCAACCCTTGCCCAGTCACGGCCAGTCCCTACCCAGTCACGGCCAGTCCAGGTGCAACACGCTACTGGCCCACAGAAGAGACTGCAAGTCGGCTGAGAAGCAACCTGTGGGCAGCATGCCGGCGACCTGGCGCTGGAACAGTGCGCCGGTGAGATGTGCCATAGGAGAGAGAACCTCCACAATAGGACGGCCATGAATGTAGTCATGACTTTGGAGAAGGGCGTGCAAATCTTCAAAGGAAACGGCTTCGGGACGAGTATTGAGGGTCCTAGTGAGATCTCGGAACTCAGGATGGAGACCCTTAAAAATATATACGTTTAAGTGCGCAGTGGAGATCGGACGTCCAGCGGCGGCAAGCAAGCGAATCAGAGATGTTTTTGGGAAGGTAGAGGTAGGCAGTGATGAGAGATCCTGTTGTTTTGAGTTCATGAAGGGCTTCATGTAGTTGAAGGAATCTTGTATTCGAAGGAGATGCATAGGCACACGCCAAGGAAGTCCAGATCTCATAGGACGTCCTAAGGCTGACGATGAGTGGAAAAGCCTCCTCAGAGAGAGTAGAAAGGAGAATAGAGACAACAAGTTGTTTTTGTTGCCACCGAGATAGAAACTCGGCGTTGATTTGTGGGGTGGATTGGTTGGCGGAAGTAAGATGGGTGGGTGGTGGTGGAACAGATCCGTCAATGTATCCCATTAGGGATTGGCTACACAAGAAAGGAGAGATCTGCGTTTTCCAACACAGATAGTTGTAGGGGTTGAGTTTGATGGAGAGGTAGTGACGGGCATTTTGAACAACAGGCGGTGTGGGTTGGTTAACACACCGGTGGGGAAGGTAGCTGATGATCGAGACATGGTGGCCAAGAAACCTGAAATACGGAGCAAAGGGGAAGGCAACACGAGGGTGCTCAGCGACGACGACCGATGCACAATAAACCTGAAAATCAATGGCCCGAAAAACTGGTTGAAGATGGCCGGAAAAACTGGTTGAAGGTGGCCGGAAAAGAAAAAGAGGACTGATGGCTGCTAGGGTTTCTTGGTGGCTAGGGTTTCAAGTTTCTGGTACCATATTGCTTTGGAGAATAATTAATTTCTATGTATTATGTAAATCAATATACATATGTGTACATATAGTGAGGTTACAAGAGATGGAAAGTATCTAAGTCTCTAAATATAGTATCTAATATCTAACTGAATCTCTAATGATATTATCTACAAGTATCATATAATATCTTCAATAAGCATTGCGTCCTAGAACTAGAAGTCTCTAAATATAGTATCTAATATCTAACTGAATCTCTAACAATATTATCTACAAGTATCATATAATATCTTCAATAAGCATTGCGTCCTAGAACTAGAAGTAAGATTTCTGGTGACTTCATCTGCATCAAATTGGAGAAATTACTGTGTTGATAACAGCAGAATCGTACATGTTTTCCAACAATCCTTTTTATTTGTATCTATATTGAAAATACTGTTTTTTTTCCTGATGTCGTAATTGCTCTTTCCTCGTTTTCGCAGGTGAATCTTTTCATTGATCCCTCTGATGTGATGAAGCTAGAATGCCTACGAGGTCACAATTTTAGTAAAAACTGTGCATCTCTTCTCAACACCTCATATTATCTGTTGTGATATGCTGGAATCTGCTTCGTATGAAGTTCTACGTTGTATATCGGTTATAAACTTGAATATGGGATGAAATATCATGAGGACATTGTACCCCGTAAATTAGACAACTATATGTTATATTGGTGACATGTACCTGAATAACTTGATGGGACCTTGTGGAGGAACTTCTGTTTGTGGATGTAAGATTCCACCTAAAATATCGTGTTCTGTTGGTGCTTCAGAACATTTTGTGTTAATTCGTGAATAGTTTGATTTGCATGTTTTGGATCTGTTGGTGCTTCAGAATATTTTGTGTTAATCCGTGAATAGTTTGATTTGCATGTTTTGGATCGTTATGCACCGAAGAAAAAGGCCAGAGCCCCATTTGTCATATGGTTGTTCGTTGTGGTTGGTTAAGTGAGTGATCAGGTATCAGCCCAAGAATTTGTTTGGGCTGGTCCATTTGTTCCAGCGATCACGCCGTGTGGTCCGTGTTGCGCGCCGTGCGGAAGCGTGCTCGACAACCAAACGAGTCGGTGAGCGAAGAGAGAAGAAAACCAAACTAAATTACGAGTGCAATTTACTAAAATACGACACAAATTAAACCAAACACAAGGATTTACGTGGTTCGGCAATTGCCTACGTTCACGGGGAGAGGATGGGGAGATTTCACTATATGTAGGAGAAATACAACGGGTTATAACTCACAAAATCACTCAAATATAACCCTAACCAAAGCTCTCAACTCCCTCACAATATCTCCCACTCAAAGTGCTCAAAACAATGCTAATTCTCTCTTTTTTTCTCCTTCAATTGTTCCATATATATAGAAATCCTAAAATCATAAACATACTAGGAATTCTAAACCAAAAGCCAAATCAAATTAGGAATCCTAATAACCTATTACCAAAATAAATTAGGAATCCTAATAACCTCAGGAATCCTAATAACCTCACGTTACCAAAATAGATTAGGAATCCTGTCCAACAATTCTCCACCTCGGCGAAGTGTTCCCAACACTGAGCCGACACCAACATGAGCACCAATGTGTCGTTTCTCTAAACTCGGCTGCACCAATGTGGTTGCCTACGTACCCCCTCTCCCAAGGGATCAAGCCGCCCGTAGTTCATTCAAATGGCCGTCAACGGCCTCAACAATCACGAATGTGCAACAAGTTTCGACAATGATCAAACTTGTTGCTCGGAACCACCTTAGTGAGCATATCTGTCGGATTATCCTTTGTGTGGACTTTCACAATCTTCACATCACCATCTTCAAGAACATCCCGAACGAAGTGATAACGAACGTCAATATGCTTCGTCCTCGTATGAAAAACCTGATTCTTCGCCAAATAGATAACACTCATGCTATCACAATGAATAGTGACGGATCTCTGCGATATACCAAGTTCCTCCAAAAGTCCTCGAAGCCAAATAGCCTCCTTCACAGCCTCCGTAACTGTCATATACTCTGCCTCCGTCGTAGACAAAGCCACCGTAGACTGTAAGGTGCATCTCCAACACACCGGCGCACGGGTCAAAGTAAACACATATCCCGTAGTAGACCGACGCTTATCCAAATCCCCGGCATAATCCGAATCAACATATCCAATGCACAACTGCCCACCTGTAGTGTCCCGCTCATAAACCAAACCAACATTGAGCGTACCTCGAATGTACCTCAAAATCCATCTCACGGCGTCCCAATGACCCACTCCTGGATCGTGCATGTATCTCGAAACCATGCTCACCGCCTGTGATAAATCCGGCCTCGTACATACCATCGCGTACATCAAGCTTCCAACTGCGCTCGCATATGGAGTCTTCGTCATCAACTCACGGTCTTCAATTGACTTCGGTGAAAGGCCAGCTGAAAGCTTCAAATGGGCTCCTAAAGGTACACTAACTGGCTTCGTATCCATGCTAACATGGAATCACTGTAGAACCTTCTTCAAATAAGCCACATGTGTCAAACAAATTCTACACTTCTTCTTGTCTCTGCCGATCTCCATCCCTAGAATGCGCTTCGCCTCACCCAAGTCTTTCATCTCAAACTCATTTGATAGCTGAACTTTTAATTCATCTATAGCCGACCTAAAAATAGAGGCAACCAACATGTCATCGACATAGAGCAACAAATAAATGTACACACCTTCTTTTAACTTGCAAAAATATACGTAAGGATCAAATTGGCTCCGAGTGTACGAATGACCAAGCATAAAACCATCAAATCGCCTATACTACTGTCGAGGAGACTGCTTCAAACAGTATAGAGATTTCTTCAACCTGCAAACCAACTTATCTTTCCCTGCAGCTCGGAATCCCAATGGCTGAGTCATATATATTTCTTCATCAAGATCACCATGAAGAAATACCGTCTTCACATCCAACTGATCTAACTCTAGACCATACTGTGCCACCAAAGCTAGCAAACTCCGAATCGAAGAGTGCTTCACCACCGGAGAAAAAACCTCATTATAATCTATTCCTTCCTCCTGTGCATAGCCCTTCGCAACCAACCTAGCTTTGAACCTCAATGGAGTACCTTCAATGCCCTCCTTCTTCGTGTATACCCACTTACAACCAATTGCCTTCCGTCCCTTTGGAAGCTCAACAAGCTCCCATGTATCGTTCTTATGAAGAGATTTCATCTCCTCCTGCATAGCCACCTGCCACGAATCAGCCTCCGAACTCTGCTCGGCCTCTCTGAATGTAGTCGGCATACCGTGTTGGCATCTGCATGTTTCTCCTCTGTCTCCGAACCGTAATCGAATCCTGAACCTGAGCCGTTGGTCCCTGATCCTGTATATTAGTACCCGTATCCTCCGTGTCATCGTCATGCTCGCCTGACGTCACCTCAGTCGGCACCTGCATGGATACTGTACCATCTGGACGATGTAGAGCTGCATCGATCTCCACCACCTGCGATATCTCCTCCGTCGGGTCGCTCTCCACCTGATGAGAGCTGGGAAGCTTCAAGATAGAAGCCTCATCGAATGTGACGTCGCTACTCAGCACAATCTTCTTATCAACTGGATCCTAAAGCTTGTATCCCTTGACACCATGCTTGAATCCTACAAATATGGCCTTCCTAGCTCGAGGTTCCAACTTATCAGTTTTAACATGATAATATGCAGGGCAACCAAATACCTTAAGCTGGTCATAGTCATATGCTGTCTCTCCCGACCACATCTCTATAGGGGTCTTCCCCTCAATCGCAGATGAAGGCAGCCTATTATTGAGGTGGCTCGCATAAGAAAGTGCCTCAGCCCAAAAGATCTTCTCCAAACCACTATGCGCCAATAAACATCGAATTTTCTCCAGCAAAGATCGATTTAACCTCTCCGTCACCCCATTCTGCTGCGGTGTATGACTAACTGTGAAGTGCCTCTCTATGCCCTCGTCTCGACATAGCTGCTAAAAGGGGTCTGAAGTATACTCGCCGCCGTTGTCGGATCGCAACGTCTTGATCTTTCTCCCAGTCTGCAGTTCTAATCTCTTCTTTCACTCCACAAATATATCTAGGATTTCACTCTTCTTCGTCATGGTGTACACCCAACAACGCCTAGAATAGTCATCAACAAACGTGACGAACCAATGTCGACCACCAAGTGATGCCGTCTTGGTGGGACCCCAAACATCTGTGTGCACGTAGTCCAAGATGCCCCTCGTCCTATGAATGGCCATCCCGAACTTTACCTTTGTCTTCTTTCCAAGAACACAATGCTCACAGAACTCAACATTTCCATTCTTGGCTCCCTTCAATAGCCCATGCTTGCATAATGCCTGCTGTGACTTTTTACCTGTGTGCCCTAGCCTGTAATGCCAAAATCTGCTCATGTCCGCCTCTGAAATAGTCGAAGCAACCTGGCCAATCTCGGTGCTCCCCTTCAGATAGTATAAATTACGATTGCAGACTCCCTTCATCACCACCAAAGATCCCTTAGTAACCTTCCCTACAGCGTTCTCAAAGGTCACCCTGAATCCCTTAGCCTCTAAAGCTCCAACTGAGATAAGATTCTTCTTCAGCTGAGGAACAAATCTCACCTCCTTCAACTTACGGACTACTCCATCGTGCATCCGAATCCTCACAGTACCTATCCCACAAATGCCACAGGATTGATCATTTCCCATGACAACAACACCCCCGTCGAGTCTCTCAAATGATGAAAACCAATCTCGCCTAGGAGTCACATGATAAGTAGCGCCAGAATCAAGCATCCAATCCGATGCATCCACATGGTTCACCTCCGGAGTAATCAATAGAGAAAAGCACGAATCATCGGAATCATCGCCTTTCGCAACGTTCACCTCATTGGCCTTCGGGCCATTTTTCTTGCCATTCTCCTTCTCCTTGAGCTTCGGGCAGTCTCTCTTCCAATGTCCTTGCTCCTTGCAGAATGCACATTGGTTCTTTGCTAATTGGTGAAGACCTATTGACTTTGACCTTTCTCGATTACCACCTTTCGGATATGGGCTCCTACCTCTCGTCGACAAGGCCTCTCCTGAAGTACTAGCGCGGGAAGTCTCCTTATCCTTCCTCCTCAAATCGTAGTTCGTCAATGCGTTAGTCACTTCACTATAAGTGATAGAAGATCTCCAGTTCAGCAAAGTAAGCACGAAGGTATCATACTCCTCATCCGGTAAGGAGCCCAAAAGAATAATAGCTTTGTACTCATCCGTGATCTTTTCATCCACGTTCGCTAAGTCTGACAACAACTTAGTGTAGTTGTTTACATGAGCCGCAAGCAAGGTGCCTCGGGACATCTGGAATCTGAATAACCTACGCAACAAATACAACCTGTTCTCAACACTTTTCGTAAGATACTTATTGTTAAGAATTTCCCACATCTTCATCGCAGATGTCACCCCAATCACATCATATTTCAGCTCCTGTTCCAAACAGGACCTGATCACCCCACAAGTGTTCATATTCATCTTTTCCCATACCGCCTCTTCATATTTAGGTGGCCTCACATCGACCATGATGGTCTCCTTCAAATTTTGAGTATTGAGCGCATCCTGTACGTCGCTCATCCACAAACCAAAATTGATTTTGCCGTCATATTTCACTACACTAATCTTAGTGTTCTGAAAACCCACTTGAACTGTACCCGTCATCTTGCCGCTTTCACCAACTTCTTCACTCATAATCACAAACTCCAAATTGCAAAGAAAGATTCAAACTTTATAGAATTTAGAAGTTACCCAACTTAGCCCCTAGATTGAATTCCAAATAGAACTCCTAACCACACGAGGAAAGCGAGATCTTCAACGACAACTTCAAACCCTAACTCCACCAAAGCCTAGAACTCCAAGAACCAAGCTTCCAACTTCCTCCACCTAATCCAAAACCCTAGATCTGAAATCTGAGCTCTGATACCAATTGTTGCGCACCGTGCGGAAGCGTGCTCGACAACCAAACGAGTCGGTGAGCGATGAGAAAAGAAAACCAAACCAAATTACGAGTGCAATTCACCAAAATACGACACAAATCAAACCAAACACAAGGATTTACATGGTTCGGCAATTGCCTACGTCCACGGGGAGAGGATGGGGAGATTTTACTATATGGAGGAGAAATACAACGGGTTATAACTCATAAAATCACTCAAATATAACCTTAACCAAAGCTCTCAACTCCCTCACAATATCTCCATCTCAAAGTGCTCAAAACAATGCTAATTCTCTCTTTTTTCTCCTTCAATTGTTCCATATATATAGAAATCCTAAAATCATAAACATACTAGGAATTCTAAACCAAAAGCCAAATCAAATTAGGAATCCTAATAACCTATTACCAAAATAGATTAGGAATCCTAATAACCTCAGGAATCCTAATAACCTCACGTTACCAAAATAGATTAGGAATCCTATCCAACAGTCCGTTGGTTAAACACTTTTGCTTGGATGTGGAATCGGCTTTTCTTTTGATGTGGAATCTGTTGGATTAAATCTAATTGTGGGCATATATGTTACATTAGTGTATAATGTTATTTTTAAGGCTAACCCGCATAAAGTGATTAATCAATTTGGGTTAATGGGTATCTAAGTATATCATGGGTTAATTGTGCAGATACCAGACTGCAATTCTAATTTTATGAGGGGCTAAATTAGAAAATTACAAATCTATATAAAAGGGTTATGGTCCCTAATCTAAAGGCTACGTTCTCTATTCTCTAATATCCATCTAAGGAGATATTCAAGAGAAACCTTTCAGATTAGAAGATTAAACTCTATTTCAGATCCGTGCTCAAATAATCATGGATTCAGATATTGTTTCCGCGTTCTTGTGTTTAATCTCTTTGAATTAATCACGAATAAATTCCTACAAGTGGTATCAGAGCCACCATGTTTAATTCTTTGAGATTTATGTTTAAGATTAAGAATTAGGGGTGTTTGATTTTAATTTGGCTTTATTAAAATCTGTTGCACGTTTGGATCTGTGCAAATATGATCTGTAGCATGAAAATTTTAATTTTTTTGGTTCAATTCTGTTTTCTTTGGAACTGTAACACAGATGAACAGTAAAGAAAGTTTATATTTTGGTTTGATTTTCTCTTTCGACTGTTGAATCTGGATCAAACTCTTGATCCAGATTGTGAGAAAATCATCAATTTCATGAATTAAGGATCAAATCATTGATCAAAAATTGTGTGCAATCAAGTTCATTATGGACAACAAAAGAAATTTGGGTTCAGTCATCGAACGCTCCGCTCCTCGCCGGCGATGTTCGCTGGCGGCCCCGCCGTCAAAGGAAGACAGTGGCGGCGACATAAGGAAGCCCTAGGGTTTCGAAACCCTAGGGTGCGGGAGCTTAAGCGGCGGCGGTGACGGTTCAGAATGAAACCCTAAGGTGTGTTTGCGCAGGAGAACGTGCGTGAAAAAGTGCGGAAATTAAGGAGGCGACAGTTACCTCATTCAGGCGAGCTTTCGATTGTTCGAATCAGGTGAACTTTCGATTTCTCGAATCAGGCGAGCTCGATTTTTCGTCGGCCAAACGAAGGCTGCAGGCGAACTTTGAGAGCTCGATTCAGGCGAGCTCGAGCTTCGATCTATTTTAGGCGAGCTCGACGCTCAATTTCAGGCGAGCTTTGTCGAACACTTCAGGCGAACTTGAATGTTCGAATCAGGCGAAGTTGATCTCCTAAATCAGGCGAGCTCGAACCCAATTTCAGGCGAGCTCGACGCTCAATTACAGGCGAGCTTTAGGGCTCAATTTGGGCGAGCTTCTTCGTTTCAACTGCAGGCGAGATCTTTGATTTCAGGCGAGCTTAGGGCTTGTTTAAGGCGAGCCCTAAATTCGAATTTTTCAGGCGAGCTCATATCTTAGGCGAGCTTGCGAGCTTCGACTTAGCTTGATTTTTTGGGTGAGCTCAAAGATTGAGTTCGTCCACTTTTGAGTTGGGCGTGATTTGCTTGCGGTTAAGAAGAACTGTAGGCGAAATTTATTTGAGAAAGGACAATCTGTTGCCTTTCTAAGCCAATTAAGCCATGTATTGGGCTATAGTGTATGGGCCTCTTAATTAACTGTGGATTCAGTTGAAGGCACTTATAGTTATGGGCCTGGAATTTATTAATTTTTGGGCCTACAATTAATTAATTTCAGAATTTATTTAATTTAAATTAATTTGTTTAATTTGAATTAAAGCTAGTAGTTAATCAATTATTTAATTTAAATAATATAACACTAAGGTATTATATTTGCCTCTCATTCCAAATGATTAATTGAAACAAGAAGTTGCCAAAGTAACATCTCTTGTGAAAATTGTTCATGAGAGATGTTAGATGGTTGTGTGTATATTTTCGTGTAAATATTTAATCGGGCCAACTGAAGGTTAATATTTATTTAGACTGCATACACATCTGCAATGATAAACATGTGACAATTATAAGGTTTACATGTGAATAATGAATCAATCCAAAGATAGTTTCATTATTTCACATACGTTATTGTCAGTGCTTGATCATTGCAACAAGGTATCACTTACAATTAATATTACTATCCAAAGACTTGATGTTAATGTTGTGCCAAATATCTTGAGATGAGATTTATCATTATTTGAATTTTATTGATTACTAATTAAGGTTAAAATCTTTTGTTTATTTCAGCTAATGCATCTGCTGTAATAATTTTTGCTAACATCAACTCAATTTTCATGCTCAATGGGACTAATTTCAAGGTTTGGAAAGAGAACATATTAATTGTTCTTGGCTGCATGGATCTAGACCTTGCATTAAGAACTGAACAACCCCAACCTCTCTATGCGGATAGCACTCCTGATGTAAAAAAGGAGTATGAGAAATGGGAGCGTTCAAATCGCATGAGTCTCATGATCATTAAGTGCGGTGTTCCGGAAGCCTTCAGGGGTATAGAATCCGAAGGGATTACTAAGGCTAAAGATTTCCTTGCCGAAATTGAAAAGCGTTTTGTGAAAAACAATAAGGTAGAAACAAGCACGCTGTTAGCTCGCTTGATTTCGATGAAGTATATGTTGGCCTTCTTGTTTTGATGATGATTTACAAACAATTTACTTCTAATGTTGTTTGTCTAGTATTTGTGCTTTTGTATCAATTATAGACAAACAACATATTAGAGGATGGATGGAATAGAGTCTCAACGATCATATTCAATGGAGGTTGGCGGAATAGTGGAGTGAAGCCTATGCATTCAAGTCAAGATCCAAGTTCAAGCTTCTTCCGCAATGTTTACCAAAAGGAGCTTCATTGAAGATCACAAGCTTTGGTAAATTAGTTTAGGTGTTATATTATGTGTGTTCAATACTTCAAGCTTAATTTCATACACACACACACACACGTTTATTTTGATTTATCATTGTTTTGGATTATAGACTTATTAACACGATGCTATATCTTTTATCAAGTCTATAAACCTATTGGAAAGTGTTTTGAAACTTGTTTGGAATGAATTTGTCAAAATCAAGTTTTAACAAGTTTTGTTCGTGCATGTTTAAAGTTCATGTTCGTGCATGTTTTTACAAAACAGATGAGTTTTCACAATTGGAAAATACAATTTGAAAAATTTCTTTGTATACATGTTTATATTCATATATACAAACATTTTCCCAAGTTTTACTAATTTTAGACTTGTTTTGTTATTTTCAATTGAATTTACAAAAACGAGTTTTCAGCAGTTTTTCAGAAACTGTATATCTTTGTTAATAAAAAAGTTATTTCTCACAAATGGGAAGTGATATTTCAGAAATTATTTCTCTGACATGTTTATATACATGTTTTGAAACTTTTCTCAAAATTTCATGATTTTTGGAGTTGTTTTACTATGCCAAATTGATTTTACAAAATCATATATGTCAGCAGATTTCGGAAACTGTATATCTGTGTTCAAATAATTATTTCTCAAAAATGTGAAGTGATATTTAATAAATTCTTTCTCTGACATGTCTTTATACATGTTTATATACTTCTCTAAAAATTTAATAATTTTTAAAGTTGATTTACTATTTTTAATTGATTTTACAAAGTCAGATACGCAAATTTCTAGAATGCTGGATTTTGGGGTATTTTGGTCTTTTCACCCAATAACGGCTAGTAACGGCTAGCTTTTGTTTTGGGGTGTTTTTGGCTGATGTTTTGGGTTGTTATAAATACCCCATTGCATTTAACTCTCCCACCAACAAAGAGAAAAGTTTTAAAGAGTTTTATAAGTTTGTTTAAGTGTTTCTAAGTGAGTTTAAGAGTTTGGTTTGTGAAGATATTTTCACAAGGGCTTGAGGAGATAATCTTTTGGTGTTTAAAGCTTCAATTCATCTGCCTCTCTCTTGTCATCCATTGGAGAAGTTTTCTAAACTCTATATCTAGCTTTATATTCATTTGTTTAATTATCATTTATCAAAGCTAGTTTTTATATTGAGTTTAGATTTGATTTTTCTCATTGTTACACACACCCACTTGAGCTTTTAGTATTTACATACATAGTATAATTGGGGTTGTGAGAGATTGTAACATTTTGTGCTAAATTGAGTTCTCATCTATTGTAGAGAATAATTTATTTGTATTGTGAGCCTAAATTGTGAGATCACATTGTATTACACTAGTACACCGAGAGGAGTGTGTGGTGAGAGACCGGGTTGTCCCAAGAGGAGTGACATCGGTAGTAAAAACCTAGAGAGAGGTAGTAAATCCGAGCACTTGAGGGAGACACGGGCTAGAGACCAACACTTGAGGTGGTAGTTAGTGTGTATACATTGTGAGTGTTGTAGAGTTTTCGGTTAGCTAGAAAACCGAGTGTGTAGAGAAGTTCCGGCTTTTAAACCGGGTGTGACGATAGTAGAGATCTCCTCGAGGTGAGGAGCGGAGACGTAGGTCATGGGGACCGAACTCCGTGATCATATTGATTGTTTGAGTTTGTCATTGGCGTTCTTTTACATTCATGCTTATTGTTTATATCGCCTTTGTCATTTGCTCTTAGTTTATATTGTCCACTATCTTGTTTATCTTGTTTATGTTTATATCACCCTTAATTTCATATCCTTGCATATATATATCTCATAATATATCTCTTTGTTAGGATATATCCATTTGTTCATATTGTTTATTCTTTCACATAACTCTTGTATATCTATCTTGCAAGAATAATTTGTTAATTAGTTTTAATTGGCATAAAATCGGATTAGATTAGCATAAGACCATATTCACCCCCCTCTAGGGTCTAACAGTATAAAGGCAAAGGAAATATCAGGGAGTACATTATGAAAATGTCTTATATTGTTTCAAAACTTAAGTCACTCAAACTCGACCTATGTGACGAGTTATTGGTGCATTTGGTTCTGTTATTTCTTCCTGCACAATTCAATCAGTTTAAGGTCATTTATAACTGTCAAAAGAAGAAATGGACTCTAAATGAGCTCATTTCATACAGTGTGCAAGAAAAAGACAGGTTGAAGCAAGATAAGACTGAAAGTGCTCATTTGACCTATGCCTCTAAGGATAAGGGCAAGAAAAGGAAGAATGATAATGAAGCTGCTAAGGGTCCAATTCAAAAGAAACAACATAAAGATGACCAGAGTTGTTTCTTTTGCAATAAGGCTGGACACGTAAAGAAGGATTGTACCAAATATCACGCCTGGCGTGGTAAGAAGGGTATGTTCCTTACTTTGGTCTGTTCTGAGGTTAATTTAGCTGCAGTACCTAGAAACACTTGGTGGTTAGACTCTGGTGCTACTACTCACATAAGTGTTTCTATGCAGGGTTGCCTGAACTACCGAAAGCCAAGTGATGTTGAAAGACACATCTTTGTGGGCGATGGACAATCGGTAGATGTGGAAATAATTGGGCACTTTAGGTTGCTGTTAGGAACTGGTTCTTATTTGGATTTGAAAGATACTTTTGTAGTACCGTCTTTTAGACGGAATTTGATTTTTGTTTCTGTATTGGACAAATCAGGTTATTCTTGTTCATTTGGAAACAATCAATTCGGTTTATCTTTTAATTCAAATGTTATGGGAACTGGTTACTTGAGTACTTATGACAACCTATATTTGCTTGATACAATTGCTTCTTATAATAAAACTTTGCATGTGGAATCACATGGTACTAAGCGTAAATTAAATAAAGAAAATTCGGCGACATTATGGCATAAGCGCTTGGGTCATATCTTAAAAAGTAGAGTTGAACGTCTTGTGTCTGATGATATTTTAGATTCCCTTGATTTTTCGGATTTTGACGTTTGTGTTGAATATATCAAGGGAAAACAGACTAATGTTAAGAGATTAGGTGCTAATAGATCATCAGAAGTCTTAGAATTAATACATACAGATATTTGTGGGCCATTCCCTATGACATCTTGGAATGATCAACAATATTTTATATCATTCATAGAAGATTACTCACGTTATGGGTACCTATATCTCATTCATAAAAAATCTGAGTCTCTGGATATGTTTAAAGCTTTTAAAGCTGAAGTTGAGAATCAACTCAACAAAAGAATTAAAATCGTTAGATCTGATCGTGGTGGTGAGTACTACGGCAGATATAATGGTTCAGGTGAACAACGTTCAGGACCATTTTCTAGATACCTAGAGGAATGCAATATCGTCCCACAGTACACCATGCTGGGTTCACCTATCATGAATGGTGTAGCTGAAAGACGAAATAGGACTCTTAAGGATATGATAAGAAGTATGATTGCTCATTCTTCATTACCAGAGTCACTCTGAGGAGAAGCACTAAAGATAACAGCTTACATTCTGAACAGAGTACCAAGTAAAACAGTTGCTAAAACACCTTATGAACTTTGGACTGGTCGAAAGCCCAGTTTAAAGCACTTACATATTTGGGGATGTCCAGCTGAGACAAGGCCTTATAGGACAAATGAAAAGGAATTAGATTCCAAAACAGTTAGCAACTACTTTATTGGGTATTCTGAACGCTCTAGGGGCTATAAGTTTTATGATCCCACACTAAGGAATATTTTTGAGACGGGAACAACAACATTCTTTGAGGATGTTGAGTTTAGGGGGAGAAATAATGTTAGAAACATTGGTTTTGAGGAGGAATTGGCTTCAAATCCAATCCCTACAGTTACTTTTGACAATCTTCAGGTTCCTATACATGTTGTTGCTCAAGAAGTAAATTCGGAACCTCAAGAAGACAATGTTGAATAACTCCCTGTTCCAGAAGAACAAACTCAACAACCTCAAGAACCAGTGCCTTTAAGGAGATCCACGAGAGAAAGGAGAAATACTATTCCGGATGATTATATTGTATTTCTCCAAGAACATGAAGAAAATAATGGAATGTTGAAAGATGATCCAATCAACTTCCTTCAGGCTATGAAAAGTTCTCTCAAAAGTGGATTGATGCCATGAATGAAGAGTACAAGTCTATGCAAGACAATAAGGTTTGGGAACTTGTTCCGTTGCCAGAAGGTGTAAAACCAACTGGTTGTAAATGGATATTTAAAACCAAGCGGGATACAAATGGTAATGTGGAGAGGTATAAGACACGTCTTGTAGCTAAAGGCTATACTCAAAAGGAAGGTATAGATTATACAGAGACTTTCTCTCCAGTTTCATCGAAAGACTCTTTCAGAACAATCATGACACTTGTTGCTCACCTTGATCTTGAGTTACATCAGATGGATGTTAAGACTGTATTTCTCAATGGAGATATTGATGAAATGATCTAATGGTACAACCAGAAAACTTTGTGTCAGGTGATCCAAAGAATATGGTTTGCAAATTAAGGATATCCATCTATGGACTCAAGCAATCTCCTCGTCAATGGTATTACAAATTTTAACAAATAATTATCTCGTTTGGTTTTGAGATGAATGTTGTTGATGACTGTGTATATCACAAGTTCAGTGGGAGTAAGTATATTTTCCTGGTTCTGTATGTCGATGATATATTGCTTGTCACTAATGATATAGGCATGTTGCACGAAACCAAGATATTTCTATCAAAGAATTTTGAGATGAAAGATCTTGGGGACACCTATTTTATATTAGGAATCCAAATACATCGAGATCGTTCTTGAGGTATACTTGGCTTATCACTAAAAAGCTATATCGATAAAGTACTTAAAAGGTTTGGCATGCAAGACTGCAGACCAGGAGATACCCCTATTGCTAAAGGAGACAAGTTCAGTCTAAATCAGTGCCCTAAAGATAATCTTGAAATTCAGGAAATGCAGAAGATTCCTTATGCTTCGGCTGTAGGAAGTCAAATGTATGCTCAAGTGTGTACACACCCGGATATTACGTACATTGTTGGGATGTTAGGCAGATACTTAAGCAACTCTGGTATGGATCATTGGATATCAGTCAAAAGGATTATGAGGTATCTTCAGAAAATAAAAGATTATATGCTCACATACAGAAAATCAGATCAGCTGGAGGTCATTGGGTACTCTGATTCTGATTTTGCTAGATGTCAAGATAGCAGAAAGTCTACATCAGGCTACATTTATATGTTAGCATGATGAACTATATCATGAAAAAGTGTCAAACAGACACTTGTAGCTTCATCCACTATGGCAACAGAGTTTGTAGCTTGCTATGAGGCATCCAATCATGAAATATGATTGTAAAATTTTGTCACCGGACTGCTCATTCTGGATAATGTTAAAAGACCACTTAAGTTATTTTATGATAATAAATCAGCAGTGATGTATTCTAATAACAACAGGAGCTCGACTAAGTCAAAACATATTAACATTAAGCTCCTGATTGTGAAAGAAAGGGTACAGAGTGGATAGATATCCATAGAGCATATAGGGACAAACTCCATGATAGCAGATCCTCTTACTAAAGTATTACCACCCAAGATCTTTCATGAGCACACTGTTCATATGTGTGTGGTATTATTCGAGGATATCATGGTTTAGTGGGAGTTTGTAATTTTTTGGTGCTTTGTGTTTGGTTGTATTGTCTGATTAGAATAAAGTATTCAATTAAGACACTCTGTTTCATTATGTTTGGTTTTCGACCTCACTAAAGTTTAAAGTAGGATCAGTTGAAAATAGACATGTACTGATCACATTGCATGTAATTTTCATGCTGCACATCCATGATTGATCTATGTCGTTTGATTGTATTGGTATATGTGACCATTGATGGGTTTAGTCACGATAAATGTGACGAAGGCTGCTTTGATCCTATATTGATATTGTCAACGAACGAGATTGTTCGGAAATACCCTTATTTGTAATAGCAAATTCTGATTCATAAGGTTGTACATGTTTTAATGAAACATATAGTGTCCAAGTGGGAGATTGTTGGATTAAATTTAATTGTGGGCATATATGTTACATTAGTGTATAATGCTATCTTTAAGGCTAACCCGTATAAAGTGATCAATCAATTTGGGTTAATGGGTATCTAAGTATATCATGAGCTAATTGTGCAGATACCAGACTGCAATTCTAATTTTATGAGGGGCTAAATTAGAAAATTACAAATCTATATAAAAGGGTTATGGTCCCTAATCTAAATGCTACGTTATCTATTTTCTAATCCCCATCTAAGGAGATATTCAAGAGGAACCTTTCAGATTAGAAGATTAAACCCTAATTCAGATCCGTGCTCAAATAATTATGAATTCAGGTATTGCTTTCGCGTTCTTGTGTTTAATCTCTTTGAATTAATCACGAATAAATTCCT
>BQKN01000603.1:61246-75837 GCA_022839385.1 Asparagus kiusianus
AATCATTCCATTTTGTGCACTGCATTAATTTCTGAATAGCAAATAGTACAAATGTGCACTGGGTAGAGCTACAAATTTTCCAATTTCAAGCTGCGAATGGAGAATTGGATGTTAGGGCCTAGTAAATTTTGAAGCAACCAACAATTTCACTAAATGTTTTAGTTATTTACCTATGGTTTAATGATGCTGTTTTTGCTGCTGCAGGTCAAATAAGGAGGTTCCTATACATTCATAGATTTTCTGCGTGCTTGCGCTTTGAATTTTACTTTGAAGAGCTGTGTCTGTGGCTTCAACCTCAAACAGGGATCATTATTGCGCCATCCTCATATTTTTCTTATGAACTAGTGCGGTTTTGTAATTTGGGCTTTTTGATCTGGGCATTTCCATTTATTTTCTAGTATTGAAAGCGGAAGCTTGCTGAATTCTCAACCAAATTCATCTTCGCACCTCCTCTCATCTCTATGCAAATTTGATGTGTTAAAGCTGTATAAGGATTATTCAGATTATTCCTTTTTTTCTTTCATTTTTTAAAGGAAAAAATGTGTCAATGCGCCAAAAAAAAAAAAAAAAGTTCATGTGTCAAGACCCCCTGTATTATTTTTCATGTGAGATAGCCTCCAATACATCAAAGAATTGTGTTTTAGTCCCTTTATACCCTTCCAAGTCAGCACAGAGAGAATTTTTTGGAAAAACCCCAATTCTATCCCTTAACCCGTTCCCCCCAAAACTGTCGTGCTCTCTCTCTCTCTCTCTCTCTCTCTCCCCCCCCAAACTGTCGTTCTCTCTCTCTCTCTCTCTCAAACCCCCGTAACCTCAAGAGAACCCGAAGAATAACCCTAGATTTTCACTTAAACCTCCATAAAATCTGTCAAAATTTTGTTTTAAAAAAGAGAAAAATGGCCAAAAAACCCTAATTTAGAAAAGGGTGAAGGAGACAACACCCAATTGAAAGTGGTTCATCGTCAGCATCCCTCAGCTCTGATGACGAAGGAAGCTCTGCGAGAGTTATCTGCCTCCGCCTCTGCAAGAAGATCCCCCGCCGGTGGTTCTTCTTCTTCGACGTCCGCCTCATCTGAGGATGAGGATAATAACAAGGCGACGGTGGCCCTATTGTGCATGAAAAGGGGACCAGATTTTCTCAAACGAAAGAGGAGACGTTCGATAGAAGATGTGCCCCTCTTTAAGAAGAAGTAAGTTCTCACTTAACTCTGAAAATTTTGGTTTTAAATTTAGTTAAGTTTAGTTGTAAGTACTTTGTAAAATTCTGGTGTTGGATGTTAGTTGAAAAATTGAGCAGGAAAAAAGAAAGAAAGTTAACAGTTTATTTGTTTCAAATGTGATTGAGATTTATGTGGTATATTTGTGGAAAAACGGTGGTGAAAAATTGGCTATTGTAGTCTAGAGAAAGAACCAGTTTATTAACTTGAGAGTATGACATTAACAATATGAAGTATAATTGTTATGAAGTAATGCATGTAAAAAAATACTCATTTGTTATTGTAGGCGTATAAAAATGCCTATAGGTTACTACATACAGCTCGAGACGAAATGCAGACGATAAGCGTCATCATTCAAGTCAGGAAATGATTATCCGGCACCGTGGAAGCTAATGAATATACAAAGTGAGTCATTGGAATGTACAAGTTAACAGAATGACGAAATGCGCAATACAAGTCCGGAGAAGTCAGAAAGTGTCAAACACCTCAAAGTGGTCCGCACAAAGAATTAAAATTTTGACCATGAAACAATTTGAATCTGGAAAAATTTTAAAAATAAAAGTTGAAGGTCTCTTCGTCAGATTTCTAACGCATCTTGAATCACTTCATTCCGAGGTCGGATGAGTGAGTTAAGGCCGTAACAGTAACCCGACGCGCTACAGTACCGCGGGCCACCATAATCCGACGTGCGCTACAGTAACCCATCGCGTGCTACAGTAACACCGACGCGCTACAGTATACGGGTCACCATAATCCGTGTGTGCTACAGTAACCCGCCGTGCCCTACAGTACCCGACGTGCGCTACAGTAACCCGACGCGCTACAGTACGCGGGTCAAACATAATCCGACCCGGGCTACAGTACCGACCCCCCCGGCTACAGTACCGCCCCGCGCGACGGCTGGTCAAATTTGTCCGTTGTGCTGTTTCGACCCCAGGACGCGATTTGATCGGCTTTTATCCATTCCAAGGGTTGATATCATCCACTAACATGGTTAATCAGTTATTAACTGAAGATAAGGAGGAATCATTCATTCTTATCCAAAAAACCCCCAACCGAAGCCTATAAATACGAGCTCGGGGGTTCATTTCAACGGGAGGAGGGATTAATTATCAAGACGAGGAGGTGCTGCCAGATTGAGGAGTCAAAGGAGCACGAATTTCAGCAAGGGCTAGCGAGATCCCGGCGAATCCTGACATAAAGAAGGAGTAATTCGAAGGATCTGAAGCACGTTTCCGTCCGTTCCTCGAGATTAGGCTTGGTCTTAATCTCGAGAAGAGCTACTGATTCCGCTTGGTCGATTTCAACGCTTCAAGCAAATACTTCCTTGGTGAAGTAGGAGCTCTCTTGAATTTTTAGCAACCGGATCTGATCGACGGTCGTCCACGGATAAACCCCGGCACCGGCGAAGAACCCACGCAAGCAGGAGACGATAAACGGATCTTGCGTTTATTTTCAATAGAGTTGTATCTTTTATTTTCATTATGTAAAGGTCTTATAAAAAGACCGATATTTTTGAACTTATTGTAACGATCAAAGTTGTAATGAGTTATACAATGAAGAAAATAATTTTTGACGAAAACAAACTGGCGACCACAGTGGGAGCCAACAGTCTTGCTGCCGAGGCTGTCGTGTCGCAACCGATGATTAAGATCCCGGTTGAAGAAGTGGTCGAATATGAGTTCGACCAACAGAAGTATGAAGAATACCTCTCGTCCTCCTCCTCCAGATCCTCCGCTTCTCGCAAGCGTAGGAAGATCAATGCCCCCGTTGCTGCGGTAACCGAACCTTGCAACACCCTTCCGACCTCTAACGAGTCCGGATCTGCAGATCTGAACTCCTCCTCAATCAAGGAGTTGAGTACAGAAGGCGCGCCCACTTTATTGAAGAGAGCTCGCCAAAGGCAGCGCCAACGCCTTGCGCGCCAACTCGCTAGGGCTTTGGAGTCAATTGATGGGATCCGTTACGAGGCGGATCTGAAAATTAGGCAACGCCAAGCGCACCAACAGCAGACAAATGCCCTCTCCTCCAAATCATCAACAAGTGAATGGGTACAAGTCAAAAGGACCCGTTCAACTCTTGAGGAGCGGATCAAAAAGCGTCGCGCGCTGCTTGCACACGCGCGAATTCTTGCGCAAGAAGCCAAGAAGTTGCAGAGGGAAGAAGTGGAAAAGAAGCCACAAAAACTGCACAAAGTTTGGAGGCCAAAGTCCAAGACGGCGGCCGAAAAGATCGAAAAATGCGGGTCGTTCAAATCCGACCCGTCGAAACGCGGGTCACACAAATCCGACCCTCCAGTTCGCGGGTCACCCAGATTCGACCCTCCAAGCTACGGGTCACCCAAATCCGACCCTTCAGTTCGCGGGTCACCCAGATCCGACCCTCCAAGTTGTGGATCACCCAAATCTGACCCTCCAAGCCGCGGGTCACCCAGATCCGACCCTCCAAGCTGTGGGTCACACAAATCCGACCCTCCAGTTCGTGGGTCACCCAGATCCGACCCTCCAAGCCGCGAGTCACCCAAATCCGACCCTCCGACCCGCGGGTCACCCAAATCTGACCCGCGCCAAAGTCAAGACAGAAGATGTTCTGCACCTGTTTCGTCGATCCCTTAGAGTTCTGCATCTCCGGTGGAGCCCTGCGATAGCGTAAACTTGTCCCGTTTCAAGATGAGGATGGCGGATCACCTCGGTCCTTTACGCAAAGATCGAGGCAAATTTCCGATCGAAGAACGCTTAAGTCCGGTGACTGCACCCCAAGCGACTTGTCGAGCTGGGGGTCGCGCACGCCATCGCAACAATTTCAAGCCTTCTCATAAAGGGAAAACTCCGGTTTTCACCCGCCTGGGGGTGTGTATCCAAAACCAGGAGCATGTTGAGATCCTGTGCTCCCAAAAGCGTAGTTCTAAACATGTGACTCTTGAGAACGCTAATAAAGCGGCAAATCCCCTGAAAGAAACATATTCATCTGACGATGACAATGTTATACCAGGGGAGTTGTATCAACACACGATAGGTTGCTCTGGTCATCTGACCGATGAGTTGTACTATCGGATTGAGGGTATGAACAAGTCTCGGAAGAGAAATACCCGAAAAATAAAATCTCACTGCCCATGCGTCGAACTTATCAGGGCAGTATTATCAGCGTGTAGCTGCCCCAAGACCGCTCCACAGAGGGTCTCGGTATTCAAAAGGATCTCCAACAGAATGACTAAGTCCAGACCAAAGCGTTTCCGTAAGAAACGATCGGCTGTTCATGGTGACGAACTTCCAGAAATCACAATTAACGTGGCTGATAAAGGAAAGTCGATTCGACCTTCTAGTTCTGACCCCCTCGTATCGCATCGTCTGACTCGGCTACGCGCAGGGACCACTAGATGCAGGGATTACCAGAGAATACAGAGAGGATTATTCTCGGATGACGAAGCGTCAGATGCTAACTCTGCAGTCGCTTCTGACAATACGGTATACAGCCATGGTCAATCCCGCGAAGCATTCATGATCAATACTGAGCAAATAGCTAAAATCATTGAGGATGCTCTAGCCAAGCAGAAGCAAGCATTCAAAATCGAAATGGAAATGGCTATGCAGGAGATGAGACAAGAGCATGACCAACAGATCCATGCCTTGTCGAATCAGATAGGTGAATCCAGTCGTCGCAATAATGTTAGCCAAGCAGCTAGCGATTCAGATGAGGATGAACACCTTAATGCTGATAATCCTCCTAATGACCGGAACACTGGGGGTGGCTCCACTAAAAACAACGATGCTGGGGGTGGTCTTACTGAAAACGACAACACTGGGGGTGGCCTCGTTATTCCTCTTAAGAATCACCCTAGGCCCGATACGAGCGAGGACGAGAAAATAAAAGATCTCGAGAGCAAAATCAACGCTCTAATGTTTTCTCGAGAGGTGAAAAGGACCGGCATTCCATGTCCCTATCCAAGAGAGTGGGATTCAATAGCAGACCCGGCGAAGTTCAACCTGATTAACTTCACGCCGTTTGACGGGAAGGGTTCGCTCACACAACATCTAATCTACTTCAAGTCCCACTTGGGTATGATCTTCGGCAATAAAACCTTGATGGTTCGGTCATTCGTTGGCACCCTTCGCGGGCCCGCCTTCGATTGGTACCGTCGTCTTAAGTCTGGAAGTATCAATAATTGGGAAGACCTGGAGAGCCTATTCCTCGCTCATTTTTTTGATGATGATGCTGATGTGTCAATCAGGACACTCTTCGATGAGAAGCAAGAAGACGACGAGACGGTCGACGACTTCGTCAAACGCTTCCGGAATAAGGCGATGAACTACCAAGATCCGATCACAAAGGACTTCATCCTTCAAACCTGTCATAACAACCTCTCTTTGGACGTGTTGGAAGTTATGAGAGTAGCACCCTCCAATACCTGGAAAGAGCTGAAGGTGCCCGGAGAGCAGACCAAACGCTTCCTCAGAAGGAAGAAGCCAAAAGAAGCCAACCGACGGCTAATCCTCCGAAATCAAATTTCGCCTCCCGTGGTAAAGGCAAAGCATCTGCAGTAGCTGTTGACGCTAATCAAACGTCGCAACAGCTACCCCGAAGACAGCAGAAGACTTCGGGTTCGAGACTCCAAAAAGAGTACTCCTTTAAGGACGAAGACGTTCCAGCCATCTTCGAATTCCTCATTGAAAACAACAAGATCAAGCTACCACCTATCGCAAATCAGGAGGAAGCTGACAATACTGCGGATCCAAAATACTATGCGTACCACAGGAGGTTCTTTCATCCCACCAAGGATTGCTTTGCTCTCAAGAATAACATCCAAACCTTGGTTGAAGCCGGCGTCATAACGCTGGGATAAGCCAAATGAGAACGATAAGACTCCGATAAGTATAAGAGTATAAACTGCTCCTTCCTACACTCCGAAGAGTATATGAGTATAAACTGCTCCTCGATACTCCAATAGGTATATGATTCTAAATTGTTTCCTACCATTGATGGGAAGTGCCTGAAGAAATTTTATATGTAATATTCTTAAGGATGACCCGGTCATGTAACTGAGTACAATGTCAGACCCAGTTCCGCAAAGAAAGCTGGGGGTGGATGATTCATGTAATGGGAAGTTCCCGGAAGAATGCTACATATAATTTTCTTAGGGATAACCCGATCATTATGAACAAAGTGATAAACACTAAAACCCCACTGTGATTTCCTAACACTCTTTTGCTGAGACGAGATTCAATTACTTCGTTGGATCAATCTTCCCTCACAAAATTCCCATTGGTGTTTGACGACGCACAATCTTCCACCACAAAATCTCCCACCGATCAGACTAATTAACGGTGGGACCACCAAAATTCCTTTCGTTTGAATCCACTCAAACTTTTGATGCGTCTGTGCACTTAACATTGACGATTGTCAAACCCCTCCGTGTTAAGTATTTATCACTTAACACTAGGAACCCCCTCTGAGTGATTTGTACAAGTCAACACTCCCACTATGATTTGTACTCCCACTCCTACTATCTACCTGATCAAACATTCCTACAGTTAGGGACAAAAACAAAATCCCCTCTCGATTTCTCCAATGAACGAAAGGTCCACGAATTAAGCGATCAAACCTTCCTACAGTTAGGATCGTCTCAAACCTCCTCGCTGGTCAAACCTTTATATAGTTAGGACCAAAACCAAAATCCCCTCTCGATTCCTCCAATGAACGAGAGGTCCACTTTCAAATCGAGTGATCAAACCTTCCTACAGTTAGGGTCACCTCAAACTCCCGCTTGGTCAAACATTCCTACAGTTAGGGTCAAAACCACAATTCACTCTCGATAAATGAGTAATTCACCTTTAGTTTGGTAATCAAACCTTCCGACAGTTAGGATTATTCGAATCTTTCGATTCTCGGAGTGGAGATCCCACTCCTAGTTTTACTCTTCAGATTCTCAAGGTAGAGATCCCACTTTGAGTTTCCTCTACACTGGAGATAGAATACGAAATTCTTCCTCTTCGGTTTCAGGAGATAGAATATAAAATTCTTCCTCTCCCATTTTGGGTTCGTCTTTGCCCCAAGAGAAGACTGTTAGACCCTAGAGGGGGGTGATTAGGGTCTTATGCTAATCTAATCCGATTTTATGCCAATTAAAAATAATTAACAAGTATATTCTTGCAAGATGATATACAATTACTTATGAGCAAGAATATGCAATATACACAAAGTGATATATCCTAGCAATGAGATGTAAGCAATATATGAGCAAGGATATATAAACAACACAAGGGTAAATAATCTAAACAAGATAGTGGATGATATAAAAATGAGCAATGCACAATGGCGATATAAGATATGAACATAAAAACAAGTGCGCTAATGCAATCACAAACAAAGGATATGTTTACGAGGTTCGGTCCCAACGACCTACGTCCCCGCTCCTCACCTCGAGGAGATACTCCACTATCATAACCCGGTTTGGAAGCTGGAACTTCTACACACTCGATTTACAAGTTCACCGAAAACTCTCACACAACAAACACTATGCAATCACACTCTACACCCTCTCAAGTGTTGTACCTAGACGTGTCTCCCTCAAGTGTTCGGATACCACATCTTCCTAGGTTGGTCAACCGACGCCACTCCTCTTGGGACGATCCCTGACTCTCACCACACACTTCTCTCGGTGTATAAGTGTATTACAAAGTGATCTCACAAATAAGGCACAATACAAAGTGTATGTTCTCTACAATGGATGAGAACGAATTATAAGCTCACTCTCTAAGTTACACAATCCCACAACCCAATTATACTATGAATGTAAATACAATAAGCTCAATGGTTGTGTGTGTAAGCAATGAGATAATAAAATCAAATCTAAACTCAATATAAAAACTAGCTTTCAAGAATGATAATCAACAACAATATAAATGTAAAGCTAGAATTGAGTTTAGAAAAACTTCTCTAGAACAAGAGAGATGGAGATGTGAAATGGAAGGCTCAAACCAAAGATGATCTCCTCTTCTTGTGAAACAATCTTCACAAAACCAATTTTGTAAACAAAAACTTAAACAAACTTAAAGCACACTTAAAGCTTGTTTTTAAACTCTCTTGGTAGTAGAAAATAGTTATGGCAAAGGGGTATATATAGGTTTGAAGAAACCAACCCCAAAAACCCCAAAAATCCACAAAAAAACAAAAATCAGCAAGTTACTGTTACTGTGCAACGGTAACATTTGCGGTCGATCGTGAGAAGAAAAACTACAAAACTGCTCTCTAGACTGCCGACGGTCGACCATAGCGGTCGACCACACTGTAGCATGGTCGACCGTGGCGGTCGACCGCACTGTAGCAAACATTCACATGTAGTTTCTAGTGTTTGACAGTTCTGGAATTTTACATATTTGACTTTGTAAAATCAATTAAAAATAGTAAATAAACTCTAAAAATCATGAAAATTTTAGAGAAGGTTCTAGACATATGTATTAACATGTTAGAGAAATAATTTCTAAAAAATCACTTCCCAGTTGAGAGAAATAAATGTTTGAACATAGATAAACAGTTTCTGAAAAACTGCTGAACACTTGCTTTTGTAAATTCAATTGAAAATAACAAAACAACTTCAAAATTAGTAAAACTTAGATAAATGTTTGTATATATGAATATAAACATGTAAACGAAGAATTGCATTTCCTAATTGTGAAAAATCATCTGTTTTTCAAAAACATCAACGAACATGTGCACGAACGAAAAACGTGATTTTGTAAATTCAATTAAACATAACAAATCAATCCTAAAATTAATGAAACTTTGAAAAATATTTATAAACATGAAAAAAACATGTTAAAAAAATAAATTTTCAATTTTCATTTCTCAATTGCGAAAACTCGTTATTTTGTAAAAACATGCATGAATATGAATTTGTTAAGAACATGTTTTTGACAAAAAGAGTTTAAACGCATATTGAAACTTTATGAAATATCTTCATAAACATTATAACACATGAATATAAAGTAAACTTGATCAATAAACCAATATCACAAAGTTTTCTCAAAATAACTCATTTTGTGAGAAAATCCAATATTGTGTGTGTATATGATATTGAGCTTAGAGTATTAAACACACATAATATAAACCTATACTAAATATACCCAAGCTTGATGAAGGTCTTCAATGAGCATGACTTGGTAAACTTTGCGGAAGAAGCTTGAACTTGAATCTTTAACTTTGAATTGCGTAGCTTCACTCCACAATTCCGCCAACCTCCATTGGATATGATCGTTGAAGCGCAATTCCATCCATCCTCCAACTCGTTGTTTGCCTAGAATAAATACAAAAACACAAATACTAGAAAAATAATATTAGAAGTAAATGGTTTGTTAAAAATCATCAAAACAAGAAGGCCAACAAAGACACCATCCTTCAACTCCAAAATCCGTGCGTCATACGCACGGGGAATTTTATCCCGAATCCTAAGTAGGGATAAGTCAACACCTAAAATGCGTTACCGGTTTAGTCTTTCACCGATTGAAAAAGACGCCAGAATCCCAGTCTGGGAAATTTGATCCTGAAGCCTAAGTAGGGATGAGTCAGCGCCTAACACGCGTTGCCGGTTAGTCTTTTGTCATAAAAAGGACAAAAGCCCATATATTCGACATTGTGGCAGGTTGTTATTAATAACACCATAATCCGTGTCTTACACGCACGGGAAATTTTATCCTGAATCCTAAGTAGGGATAAGTCAACGCCTAATACGTGTTGCCGGTTTAGTCTTTTACCGATTGAAGAAGACACCTGAATTCTAGTCTGAGGATTTTTATCCCGAAGCCTAAGTAGGGATAAGTCAGCGTCTAACACACGTTGCCGGGTAGCCTATTCCCGTAATAATAGTGAAGTCTACGTATTCGAAGTCGTAGCATCAAGTCTAAGGGAGTCATTCCTTTAGCACAACATTACATGCGGGACGGACTTAAACAATCCGCATGCAAGCCCGATTCAAACGGTAATCGGTAAAAGCACGTCAAATCCGTTGATGGCTGAGGATTTACCAAAAATCCTAAGTCAACATCTGATACACGTCGATGTTTAGTCTTTTCACAGGAGAAAGACGAAGTCTACATAGTCAATATTATAGCACTAAAAGAGTTAACTCTTTTAGCACAACGTCACGTGCAGAACGGATTTAAACAATCTGCATGCTAGCCCGACTCAAACGGTAGTCGGTAAAGACTAATCAAACCCGTTGATGGCTGAGAATTTGCTAAAAATTCTATAAATGCAAGTCATTGACGCATCAGCTTCATTAGTTGGTCTCGTAACCTGGGCATCAAACGACTTCGGGATAAGATCCATATCTGCACACGAAACAACTTTAATAGTTAGTCCTGCAGCCCCAAATTTGGAACCGCCACGCTCCAATGCCTTAAGAGCTTAAACTGTTTAGACTCCAGCAAACGTACGAGTATAAATCGTGTTAACGTCGGTCAACGCGTTACAACAAAAGTCAACGCCGGACAACGCGTTACAGTAAAGGTCGACGCCGGTCAACGCATCAGCAATCTCACCAAAATAAAGTAAAGGATGATTTTTCAGGGAGTTCAATCGCATTCAGACATGAATTTCTGGTGAAGATGATCAGTTCAAAGTCAACTCAATAACACGAGCTAAATTCAGAAACTTATGTATCAACTTCAGTTAAAGATTTCGACAATGGTCAGACGATAAACGCAGTGCCGGAAGAACTTCATTTATTCGACAAACCACTGAATAGGCTGAAGGCTGAAGAAGTCAAGAATTGAACCAGTTTACAGGTCCCTCTACAAAATAGAGGAAAAGGGCATAACTTATCCAAAGCATTCCAGACTCCTCTATAAAAGAATGAGTCTGAAATACTTTGGAGGGGGTACCTGTAGGCGTATAAAAATGCCTATAGGTTCCTACACACAGCTCGAGACGAAATGCAGACGATAAGTGTCATCATTCAAGTCAGGAAATGATTATCCGGCCCCGTGGAAGCTAATGAATATACAAAGTGAGTCATTGGAGTGTACAAGTTAATGGAATGACGAAATGCGCAATACAAGTCCGGAGAAGTCAGAAAGTGTCAAACACCTCAAAGTGGCCCGTACTAAGAATTGACATTTTGACCATGATACAATGCGAATCTGGAAAAATTTAAAATACAAAAGTTGAAGGTCTCTTCGTTAGCTTTCTAACACATCTTTAATCACTTCATTCCGAGATCAGATGAGTTAGTTAAGACGGTTACAGTAACCCGACGCACTACAGTATCGCAGGTCACCATAACCCGACGCGTGCTACAGTAACCCCGACCCGCGCTACAGTACCCAGCTCGCTGCAGTACCGTGGGTCGCCATAATCCGACCCATGCTACAGTACCAAACCCCCTGCTACAGTAACCCCCCGACCCCCCTACAGTACCGACCCTCCTACAGTATCGGCCCGCGTGACGACGGGTCGGATTTGTCCGTCGCGTTGTTTTGACCCCGGGACACGTTTTGATCGGTTTTTATCCATTCCAGGGGTTTCTAACTGACTTGATATCATCTCCTAACATGGTTAATCAGTTATTAACTGAAGATAAGGAGGAATCATTCGTTCTTATTCAAAAGCCCCCAACCGAAGCCTATAAATACGAGCTCGGTGGCTCATTTCAACGGGGGATTAATTATCAAGACGAGGAGGTGCTGCCGGATTGAGGAGTCAAAGGAGCACGAATTTCAGCAAGGGCTAGCGAGATCCCGGCGAATCCCAGCATAAAGAAGGAGCAATTCGAAGGATCTGAAGCACGTTTCCATCCGTTCCTCGAGATTAGGCTTGGTCTTAATCTCGAGAAAAGCTACTGATTTCGCTTGGTCAATTTCAGCGCTTCAAGCAAATACTTCCTTGGTGAAGTAGGAACTCTGTTGAATTTTTAGCAACCGGATCTGATTGACGGTGGTCCACGGATAAACCTCGGCACCGGCGAAGAACCCACGCAAGCAGGAGAGGATAAACGGATCTTACGTTTATTTTCAAGAGAGTAGTATCTTTTATTTTCATTATGTAAAGGTCTTATAAAAAGACCGATATTTTTGAACTTATTGTAACGATCAAAGTTGTAATGAGTTATACAATAAAAAAAATAATTTTCGACGAAAACCGTTATTAGCTATTAACAATGCATGTCAATAATTCTCATTCGCTGTTAATGTTTAGCCTTAACTGTCAACTATTAACCATGCATGTTAATAAAGCTTAACTTTTACTAAGTTAATGTCTTCAATGTTAACTATTTTCAATTCATATTAATAATAATCATTTGTTGCTAGGCTAAGGCCATAACTTGACATATGGACTCGTTGTTTGGAATTTTGTTCATTGTTTTATTTATCATGTATGAAGCATGTACAATGTAAAATCACTTTCAAGTAGTATAAAAAGTAATTGAATATTCGTAATTAGATTTTACATGTATTATTTATTGATAAGTATAACTATAGTTTATGAATTGTTTGTTTAAATGTTAGCATTACATGCAAAAAGTAAATACCTGGTGTTAACTTTTACACGTACATGTTTCATCATATGATAATAAAGTTCATAAAAGAATGTTAACTTTTATCAACATATGTTAACTTTTGTGGAGAGGTGTTAACTTTCATCCGTAAATGTTAACTTTTATAAATGGTTGTTAAGTGTTGACATTCGATGTTAATTTTTACCATTGGATGTTAATTACTATAATGGATATTAAGAATTTGAATGATTTGTTAAGAGTAAATATTAGTTTATGCAGGAAAATGAATGCAGTGTTAGATGAATTCAAGCCCACAACAAGTTTTGGAACCTACTATGCATTCATGAAAAATCTTGAACCAAACATGAACAAATCGCATTAGGATGCATATAAGGGCAATAATTTTGAGCACTATATCTTATTTGGACCTCCAACAGTTGATCGGCCAATATTAGAACATGTGTTGAGTTATTATGTTGACTAAACAAGATGAATTCTCTTTCCCAGATGCTAAACAGGGATAACAATGTCAGTCAAATTTGATGAGGAGTGGGTGCAAGAACACAAGGGATTCCTAATTGATGGGGAATTAGTTTATGAAAATAGAGACCCGCATAACCGACCGTGGAGGAGTATTTTGAAGAGTAAAAAGAACTGATGAAGGAAAAGGCAAAGGCAAAGGGCCAAGAGAAAGAAGCGACTAATAACATGCGAAGATACATTGAAGATTTATTGGAGACATTTGTTGAGTCAAACTCAAAGAAGGACATTTAGGACTTTGTGCTACTACAGATTTTGTACCAATGCGCAATGATTTGGTGCCCTAATAGCTCACAAGACATCCCAAGACTATTGTTCCGATATGTGGATAGCATTGAGAGAGTATATAATATTGCGTGTGGAAAATTTATTTTTAATGAGACAAAGAGAGGCATTCAAATTGCCTTGGAAGGAATGAGTAAATCAGGAGTTACATACTTACCTTGATGCATGCCACTCATTCTTGTAAGTTGCATATTTATATGGTTTTCTTTTTATTTTACTTATTAGCAATTTTGATAATTAAGATGAAAGTTAACATGCATCAGAAAATATGCACAAGTGTAAAAGTTAATAGGTTAATGTGACAATTAATAGGTTGTTCTAAAAATTAACATTTACACATGAAAGTTAACATTATAGCATTAAAGTTTACATGTCCTACTATGTAAAACCCCGAAAAATTTCTATAATATATATGTGTGAATTATTGATAGTAAATAATTCCCGTATGATGAATAATCATAAATATATGCATATGTATATCAGATGAATGATTTTTATCAGTGTTTGGGAACCCAACGGGTGTATATATATGAGAGAAATCGAGTGATATTTGGTCAGCATATGAAATGCACCCACCAGGCATTTTTGTGCTGATCGGTCGACCGACGCGGTCGACCGGCGCGGTCGACCGATCAGCGATCAGAGAGTTTGCCAGGTTTTGGTTTCGGGTTTAGTTCTTGGGCTATTGGGTTTCGGGTCGGGTTGGGGAGTTGGTATTTATACCAACTCAACCCAGGAGAAATCCCTCCAGCCCCAAACGTAAACCCTAGCTCCTCTCTATTCCCTCCTCTCTATTCCCTCTCAAAACCCTAACCTGGATTTGGTGATCTGGGAGCAGTTTAGAAGATTTTCAGCGGGATTTGGGATCTCCAGCAAAGAGGACCAACCTCTTGCAGATCTAGGGCATCATCAGCACCCAAGGCGAGTAATTTCTCGCCCAACCCCCATCCTTTTCAATTTAACGTCAAGAACTGAGTTTTATTGGATTTTATTGAGCCCAAATTCGTATTTTTAAATCACTAATAGATTATTATGACATAGGGAATATGGATTTGGGATTT
>BQKN01000603.1:88354-118653 GCA_022839385.1 Asparagus kiusianus
CAGTCTAGTCGTTTGTGAAAATTATAACCATGTTACTAATTTTAGTTTATAATTTTTTTTATTAATAAATTTTATTCCTTGTAGTTCTGTGATTCCCTACTTCTATCCTATATATCTTCTCATACTTCTTATATGGAGGGAGAGAAGAGATGAAGCAAGATGCTCACAGAAATACAAATAAATCTAGGCGAAGACCATGCCGGGCCCCACGCCGCGGGTCTTGGAGGAGTCGACATCGGCATGGAGGGGCTCGGCGGCCGACTCCCAGCGGGACGCGGGGGTGAAACGGAGGACGGCACATGAATTATCTTGATAACTGACAAGTGCATAAATGTAAATTATCTTGATGAATATTGGCTGTGAACATCAGATTGTTTTTAATATTGTATTCTTTATCATGAAAATTATTGTATTATTACAACTTCAGGTTATTATCCTGGCGAGGGAGTCAGGACTGAAGCTAGAGCTTTCTGATATCCAGATTGCAAATCTTGTGCCAGAGCCATTGCGGGTTAGACTAGCATATATTTTGTTGTCAGGCAGTTGTAAGAATTATAATGCTTGTGTTGCATTTCATGCTAGTTCATCAGCCGCAGAATTCATGAATGAACTTCCAAATTTTGATGGAGATTTGTCAAAACAACGAGATGATGCAGAGGCTGCGGGAGAAGTGAGTTTCTTATTACTCTATATATCCATTATTCCTAGAAGAGTACTCTATTTTTAATATAAGAAACAATTATTATTTTTAATATAGGAAATTCATATTTAGGAAAGGCAGCCGCAAGATTGCATTTACTTAACCATTGTGTACTTGTTATGTTTGAAATATGAGAAATGTAATGCTCAGTGTAAAAATTGGTCACGAGTGTTCAAACTGTGAGTGGTCCACATTAGGAAAAATGATGCCCATTTGTCAATTCATGCTTACGGTACCACTTTATAAATCGTTCCTTAAAATAGGTTAATGACATTTTAGTCATTTGATTTGGATTTGGTTTGGATTTGATTTGGATTGGGATCCTAATAGTTAACTTCTTATCCTTTGATCATGTCCAAGAGCTCGCTGGAAACGCAGCAAGAGACAACAAGAAATGTAATGCTCAGTGTAAAAATTGGTCACGAGTAGATGAGCATTTTGAAAAAAATGTAATGACTATTGATTGTAGTATGATTTTTGTTCATTCTAGAATGAATGAAACAATTTTCTATGTTGTGAGATTGTAGTATTTCCATTCCCTACTGTTGATCTATATGAATTATGTTTGCAATTACCACCATTTCTTCTTTGATTGATATTTCTTTTGATCGAACAAATATGCTATTCTTACATTCTGGGTCTTGAATGGTTGGGTCTAAAGTTGTGATTCATGTCAATTTTTTGAATTAGTTTTATGCAGCAACTTAGTTGATTCATATTTTGTCATACGGAATGTGAACGGAGCTTACAAATATGCTTATATTCGGCGGTGGCCTTGCAAATGTTGCTGCCACAGTCATGAATCTCCATGGTTTTGAGGCTCCCAGTGATTATGAAACAACCTACTTTGGCAAATGTGTTTAATGTGTTGTCATTTGAACAATACATTATCAACACCAGTTGAAAAGACGACAGTTCTCATAGGGAGTAATCTCATATAGTTCAGAAAAAATTGTTGAACTTCAATAGAATGCAGAGATAAATATCTAATAGCTTAAGCTTTTAAAATCAAAATAACAAAATGAACCAGTTACACATTTTTTGCATTCATATAGTATCCTACCACACCTGAAACTAGAATAATACATTATCAACACCAGTGCTGCCATTTCTCAATAACATTCAGAGAAGCATTCTCCACAACTGGGGAAAATTCTTTTGGTTTATGTCCTTCAGAGATCAACTTTTTGTGCTGCTGAAGTTCATCACTGTCATCTCCTCTCTTTGTGATGGGTGCCATATGATTATGAGAACCGCGTTTCTTGGTTTGGGTAGCAACCTCAGCGTTCTTCCTCAGAACGGCACCAGGAGATGGGTATGGACGCTGCTGAAAGAGAGGACCCTGAAATCCAGCACAACGTCATTAAGAGCATATTATGATTTATGACCATTTTTCTACCATTTGTTACGAATAATCATCAAGGTGCAGTGTTCAAGTTTTCCATTTCTCACAAAAGCTTCGATACCTGCGACCAAAGAGAACTGATTATCGCCAAACGCCAAAGAAAGGGACTTCAGATTTCTGTAAGCAAGAAAAAGGGAATAATCGTTTGAAGATTATAAAAAGTGGAGTTTGTCCAAAGGAAAAAATTGTAAATTTTGTCTGCCATTTAGAGAGAACCAACATCACCTCCTCCCTAATTTTATTTGAGACGTGCAGGAGAGCGTTGATAAACTGTATATGACAAATAATTAAGTTAACAAATTTTTTCAGGACAAATTTTCAAAACAGACCGTTTTAAGAATTTAATTGTAAAAAACGACTGTTTTTGATAATAATTACAAAAACCGACCTGTTTTCAGCCCAGCGCTAAAAACAGGTCGGTTTTTGTAAAAAATTCTCCGAAACATCACGGGAGTTCAACTCCCGTGAAGTTTATGGAGAAATTAAACTTCACGGGAGTTGAACTCCCGTGAAGCTTAATTTGTGCTTAAAACTCCACGGGAGTTCAACTCCCGTGGAGTTACAGTCGAAAAATTCCAGAGAGTCGATCTCTGGGAATTTTCGACTGCAACTTCACGGGAATTGAAATCCCGTGAAGTTGCAGGTCTCCCAACATGCACAGCTGCTGTGCAGGTTTTGTATATTTACCTGTAACTCATATATATGCCAACAAACAACAATATATACATGATTCAACCATGAATTATAACTCATATATATGCCAATTTATTTGCAAACAACAAAATATACATGATTCAACCAAAACACACGATTATGTATATGAACAATAATTTATCTTCAAAAGTGCCGTATTTGAAAATTCAGGAAAGTTACAAAATTTATCAAAATAAGTTCAAATACAACCCAATATAGCTCCCCTCCTTCCTCTCCCTCTCTTCCCCCTCCCCCTCGCTCTTCCCCGCCCTCTGGGTTCCTGCTGATGAGCCGCAACTATCTGAGTATCCGGCTGTGTATGAAGCTGCGAAGTACCGGCTCCATCGGCATGCGAAGTGCCGGCGTCATCGGCATGCGAAGTGCCGGCGTCATCGGCATGCGAAGTGCCGGCTCCATCGGCATGCGAAGTGCCGGCTCCATCATCGCGCGGCCGTCGACGTCGAGCGTACGGCCGTCCAAATGAGCGAGACCTGTCCTCACGGCCTGCGAACTCGTCGACGTGAGTCTTATGAAATACCTGCGCTATGCTCTTCTTGATCCTGCTGAGGAGCCCTAACGCCACCTGATCCTGAATCTCAGTCACGTGCGCATCAATATCAGCATCAATGCTCTCTAAAACACGGACCTGCGTGGTAAACAATTTATTAAGTATCAACTCAATAAAAAATGTTATAATTTAGCTTAGAAACTTACGTAATCTCTCTCGTTCATCCCACTAGGGATGTAACTATCTGTCGGTGGGCGTGGCATGTGTCCAGCTAAGGGCTGTGGGTCACGCGTGATCCATCTACGTGTGATACCCCAATACCAACGCATATACGTGGTATAGTCAACAGCTGTGGGCCTCTCATCCTGTATGCAATCCTACCTGTGAACCCACCTGTCTATGTAGGCCGCACGGACTACGGCCCAATTAGTCCGGTGCGATGTAGGGCGTCGCCGACGATTGATCTGCTCGACAGGATCTGGAATATGCTGAGAGAGCGTAAACTGCCGTAGCACACGGTCCGGGACATGCATCTCTACGATCTCCCAACAGATCAATGGAACTTTGGCCCTCCACAAGTCGGGACTATCGCGACAGATAGGTGCAAGAGAATCCATATCGAGCTCCGGCGGTGTATAGGGTCTCCACTTGAACTGAAATAAAATAAAACATTTATGTGCATCATACAGAAAAACTATAATATTCATACTTCTTGAGTTTTATATTTACTTGTTCGTGCTGGAGGCAATCAAGCTCATTTCTGTAAAACTGACGATGACGCGTCGCTGATCTGTACTGAGCGTATCGCACGTTATACCTGTATGCAGAATAGCGGATATATAAGTACAAATATTCAGGTTACGAATGAAATATGTGTGTGTACAATTATACCTGTATGCCAACGGATACTGCCCCTCTAAGTCACGATGCATGAGTAAAGTGGGTCGTCCAATATGAATACGCTCCCATGACCAAATCTGTATCAACGTACAGCATCCCTTGAATTCTTTATTCTGCATCAGAGATACTCTACTCAATTCTCGATATAAATATGCCAACACCGCACTGCCCCACGATAGTGCGCCGCATACACCAAAATCCTCCAGCAGTGGCAGCCATCGTGCATGTACGAGAGTCTTGCTCACATCAGGAAATAGTACGCACCCTATCATGTGCAATATGTATGCACGAGCATGAAACTGGAGCGTCTCCACAGAGGCATCCTCTGGTATGTCGCCCTGAAATGTCTGACGAAGCCACGATAGCTTCATCGCACCACTCCTCAAGTCGGGAACCTGTCCAAGTAGCCGGGCACATACCTCCGGCCAACTATGATCGTCGGTGCCCGTAACTACCGGTCCATCAATCCGGAGCCCAAGTATGACGGCCACGTCCTGTAAAGTGACCGTGCACTCCCCTATGTGCATGTGAAAGGTGTTGGTCTTTGGCCTCCACCTCTCAATCAAAGCAGCGATAAGCGGCCAATCAAGCCTGATATATCGAATCGTCGAACACGGTCGAAAACCTGCCTGGGCGATCAAAGCTAGTACCCTCTCATCCTCTATGACCCAAGTCGAATGACTATGGGAATGCTCGATCATCGTGAACTCTGGTACGGGCTGCACATAAAACGAGAATCAGGATAAGTATATTCATAAAAAAATTACATTAATCGGAAAAATATATATCTAATTTATTCATATTACCTCTCCCGAACCAATATGGTCTGAACAATGACTCGCCTGAAGGTACAAAACGTCGGGATTTTCCGGTCCCGCATCCATAATGAATAGACCTGTGATTAAAATATGAGCATATATACAGAGTTCGATGAACACAGTATCATACAGAGCATATTACAAATAACGAGTATCATACGCAAAGATAACAAATCCGAATGACATACATGATATGACATAGTGCAAAACGCTACAGAACATATTATAAATAACGAGTATCATACGCTTCAAAGATAACAAATACAAATGACATAGTGCAAAACGCTACATAATACAAATCAACGCCTAATACTAACTGGACACCTATTTTTGTTGTGACCCGGTTGATCACATCTACTGCACTTATTTCTCCTCCTAGCTCCTTCACGTCCATCATCCATACTATTTCTAATACGCACGGAACGAGGGCGCCCCGCCGATCTTTTATACAATGGAGGTAATATCCGTGGCCCATCTTGTGTCCAATGCCGACTATCGTATGGTGGACGAAAACACTCTTTGTACGTTTGTTGATAGTTGTATGCAGAATACCAAGCGTCGACAAATTCATAATGTGAAATGCGAGCACCACCCTGCAAGTCGGAGCAAGCTGCTATAACATGTGAACAAGGAATCAATTGTAGTTGCGGTACATTGCAAGTGCACGTACAAGTGTGATCCACCAACATATTGACTTTGTAAGAGCGATTTTCTCTATGGGTTATTCCCTCGAGCACCTCCCATTCATTAAAACTGTATCGTACAACCTGAAAGGACCGAGCTTGAACTATCCGAGCCGCTAGCATTTCATCAACCTTCGGTGTTAGCTCTGAGCGCATATTTTCACCAAGTTCTCGACGTCGAACAAAGAATTTATTAAGCCTGTAAAAAGTTTTAGCAACTAGTGCCTGTATTGGCATGCCGCGTGCTCCCCTGAGCACGCCATTGAAGCTTTCAGACGCGTTCGTAGTCATCATACAGAACCGTCGACCGCCATCCTCACATAAAGCCCACTTATCAACATTGTTTGGACCCAAACTAGTTTCGATCCAATCATGTGCAGCTCGTGAAATGAACTTGATCCTCTCTCGTATTTGTTCATAAACATATTTTTTAGTTGCACAACCGGCTTGCCAAAGTAAGTCTTGAACCTGAGCGTTTCCATAGCTCTTCTTGAAGTTGTCTCTAATATGTCGCAAGCAATAGCGATGTGCATGTGGTGGTGGGAAATGTCGTTGGAGTGCTCTTGGAATTCCTTTCATCCTATCGGATATGAATGTAATCGGCCGCGCACCCACACTAGGGATATGATATCTAATGCATGCAAAAAACCAAGCCCAATTCTCTGTGTTTTCAACATCAACCACTGCGAATGCTAAAGGAAACAACCCGCCATCCGCATCAACTCCGGTTGCAACAAGCAAAACGCCTTTGTATTTACCATATAAATGAGTTCCATCAATGCTAAGAAGAGGACGGCAATATCGAAACCCCTCAATACAGGGCCCAAATGCCCAAAATACACCGGTGAACCGCCGTTCTCCGCCATCAACGGGGTCCGAAGATACTTCGTAGACAGTCCCCGTATTTTCTCTTTTGAGTGCTTCAAGATAATAAGGTAAGATCTCATATGATTTATCCCAATCGCCGAATATTTTTATCATCGCCTTCCTCCTAGCATTCCAACACTTGTGATATGATACATCCAAGTTGGTGGCTTTATGCACTAAAAGACGGATATCTTTCGGCCTTAGATCAAGATCCTCCCTCAGATGCGGTAAAATCAATCGATATATAAAAGAAGAGGACGCATTCTTGTTATTCATCTCTAATCGAGGATTGCTACAAGTGTGGAGTCCATTGTATGCCGTGATTTTGAATTGCCCACCTACTCTTGCACCCGAGCGTGAATTAAGCTTCCACGGACATCTCGCATTGCCGTCGTGGTGTCCACTATTATCTTCGACATCGTCATCTTTGCGATAGAAACAAACCACATTATAGCTTGTAGTATTATTTTTCGTTGGCCTGAACTTCACATTTTTTGCAATGGAATACATGCGAATAGCATGGATCAATTTCTCCTTACTCTCGTAAAGATCTCCCTTCATGAATGAGAAGTCCCCGGCCTGTGTATCAACACCGCTATTAGTGCCAATAGGAATACTTTCCATCGCGGAGTTATCAATCCATTCATCTCCTTGAAGTTCATCGGGCGGCGGATCCTCTAAGCCGACATACTCATTATTAACATAAGCCCCGTCGATGTGTTGGTTTTCCCCGCCATCACGATCTATCAAGGTCATGCTATTAATTTGTAATCCCTCCTCTTCATCATCATTCTCGGATTCAACACTTGCATTATCTTCTTGAATTCCCGTGTTAGTATCGAAAGCATGCGAAGTGCCCACCAACGAAGGACCGCTCATGTATTGTGATTGTGTCCAACATTCATCTTGTTGAGGAGATAAAAAGCCTACAGAATCAACTTCAGGATCCTCCAACATGCGGGAATACATTCCTTAGGAGTTCAACGATTTGCCTAAATCCCTCTGATGTTTTTCAATGAACAATTCGACCGAACGCTTCTCGTCGTGTAAGACATGAATGAGACCCATATCGTAGTCACTTGATATTTGAATGCCACTTGCTCTTCAGGGCGTACATAATGCAAGTAATCCCCTTTCTTAAACATTACAAGCAAGTAATCCCATTACAAATATTACAGACTGTCTTCAACATAAAAACTCAAGTTTCTCGTATTTGGAACTAGAAAAAGATGACTTCTGAAGTACAATTAATAAGTCGGGGGCGTCGTGGTTACCTGAGTTGGGTGAGGTCGAGATCGAGCTCGAGGGAGTTGGGGATAGTGGGTCACGGTCGGCGGGGATGGACTTCGTCGTCGTCGGTGGTCTCAGACGTCGGATTCGTGGCTTGACGGCGGGGATAGTGGGTCACGGTCGGCGGGGATGGACTTTGTCGTCGTCGGTGGTCTCAGACGTCGGATTCGTGGCTCGACGGTGGGGATAGTGGGTCACGGTCGGCGGGGATGGACTTCTTCGTCGTCGGTGGTCTCCAACTTGACGGCGGTCGTCGGTGATTTGAGGCGTTGGAGGGGAGGTCCGATGGGATCTGGAGGAGGATTTGGGATTTTTTGGGAGAGAGAGAGAACGAATGGGATTTTTTGAGGCGTCGGTGGTCTCCAAAAAATCATCAACCATTTTGCAAAAGAGCCCCCACGAGCTGGTCACGAGATGCGGAAATATTTTGCGAAAAAACCCAAAACCACTCAATTCGCCCTCAATCCGTACGTATTAATCCGTATAGGAAAGGTGCTGTATATATATATATATATATATATATATATATATATATAAAATTTATTAAAAAGGTCATATACTCTTATATAATAAAATTGATTTAATACTGAATAGTAGTATCGTTGTAATAATATTGTTATTAGGAAAAATTCTTCATGAACCAGTATGTTCTTTACAATATATAAGCTATGCACTCTAAATTCTTGTGTGTTTTATAGAGCCAAAAAGTTTGAATACAAGTCTCTAATATTTTGCTCTCGCAATAGCAAAATTCACTTAGCAGACATGGATATTCCAGATGAGTTATATTACCTATATACAATACAATTGCCCTGGGCAAGTAAGTTATAATAGTATTTTTCATTCACATTATTTGGAGCAAGATATGATAGGAACATTGCATCAAAGATTTTTTTTAATATTTAGAGCACATGGGGAAATATATTATAATCTCCCTACTCTAATTTCGCAAGAAAATAATTATTCATACTTTCAATTTTATTTCTATGATACGGAGAATGCTGAACCATACATTGATGATATTAATCTATGTAATATTTTTCAAAGAATAAAAGTTAATCAATTCTTCAAGTACAAGTGTTGCTCCTCAACTGCTTCTTTGTAATATTTTTAAGGTGTTTGTAATTTGTAGTTTTACTTCGGTTTAGGGCCCGTTTGGATAATGAAAGTATTGGAAATAAGAAATAGGTTACAGAAGTAACTTCAAAAACTATGAAATAGGAAGTAGCGGAAATAACATTTTTTTTGTTTGTTTCATATATTTTAGAAGTAATGGAAGTAGAACTTCTTCCTCTTCATTTACTTTTTTTGTTTGGATAATATTTAGAAATATTACTAGGAAGTAATTAATTCATGTTACTTTTATTTTATTCTTGTTTGGATTGTCATTGAAATAGAAATGTAAATGGAAGTATTATAACACACCACATGCCTCGAGGATTGCTGTGCTTAAAAGTTAGAAAGCTTACATCAAGAGTAAAACAACATCAATAATTTAAAAGCAGGACAATGTAGAAGAAACACGAGGACTGAACATATTTGTTTATATATAACTACACAAGCAAGGATTTGACTAACAATGACAATCAATGTGTCCAAATCGTTAAAAAGTTCTGATTTGAAAATATTTGTTTATATATTTGAGGCAAGCACTGAACATTAAATGTTTTAGCAAATATAGAGACACGAGGACTGAACATTAAAGATCACGCGGGTTATACTCCGTTGTGAGGGAGTCGGTTATGAAAATAATCACTTCCTAATTATATATTTGAGAATCTTTTTTTCCTCGTGGACCCCACTTTACATCAACTTCCGCTGTATTTCAGTGCATTTGAAGACGGAAAAATATCAAGGAAGTAGAGGTGCCACGTAGACGCCACATCATTATTTAAGGAAGTAGCGGAAGTAGTTTTTACAGAGAAACAAACATATACTTTTGCCAAGAAGTAGCAGAACTAGCCTCTACTTCATCTACTTCTGCTATTTCATAGTTATTTCCGTACAAACAAACATGCCCTTAGTAAAAGTTTATTAAAGTTTTACTTCTATCAATCCCATAAAAAACTTGTTTTCTTTTTTTTATAATCTACTTTTATCAATTTAAATAATTATGATATTCAACCACGTGTATTGCACGTGCATCTCAACTAGTTGTAGAAAATTTGGGACCCTATTTTTATACTGGGGCTTGTGGATTTGGATCCTCTCCACTACAAAAAAGTAGTGGAGAGACCACTACTTTTAATCTCAATCGTTGATTATTTAGTAGGCGGTTATGATACAATCTAAATCTAACACTTACCATACCCCAGTATATGACACTCATTCCTAATTTGCACTAAAAGAAAAAATCACAACCATCAACTAGATATCAATGGCTGTGATTATGTAGTGGTCCCTCCATATTTTTTTTTGTAGTGAAGAGGATCCGAATCTGGGGCTTGTTAAATGCGTTAGTTGGGATTCAATGCCATCTGCGTACGTGGTACAATTGATGCGCAAGATACTCTTTCTCTCTTGGTAAACAAGGAAGTTCGAATATTTTTTCTACATCCTCTATAAAAAGCCACGGCAAAGCAAAGAACCCTAGATCGCCGGCTGCTATACCCATCAGAATAAATAAATAAAATAAACCATCTATTTCGAAATCCTTGAGCACCATGCCCACCATCAGGTTGAAGCTCCTCGTGGACAAAGAAAAAAACAGGGTGGTGTTTGCTGAATCAGATAAGGAGTTTGTAGACGTTCTTTTTAGCTTCTTGACGTTGCCAATGGGGACCATCATCAGGCTCCTCAACAAGCAGTCGTCGGTTGGATGGATGGACAAACTGTACGAGAGCGTGGAGAATCTTGACGCCAAGTATCTGGAGACCGAGGCCTGCAAGATGATGCTGCTCCAGCCCAGAAGCGAAGCCGAAATACTGTGTGAAGATTTACGAGTCAACGCCGATGACCTAGAGCCCAGGAGGCTCTACAGGTGCCCGGCGTTTGGTTGCTTCATCGAGGACAGCAGGGCTTTTAGTTCGATCAGTGGAGCCCGTTGCCGGTGCGGAAGGGCGATGGATAAATTCCTCTGCTGGGATAAACAGAAGAAAGATGCGAAGGACTATGGGTTTTTGAAAGGAGCAGCAACATTTGTTATTAGCGACGACCTGCACGTATCGCCTGCTGCTGTCACAAATCCCATCTCTTTGCTCGAGAAGTTTGGAGTCAAGGATGTCGATACCCTTGAGGAAAGGGTTGTGCAAGTTGGCAGAAAGGAGGTATGGACACAAAATTACAATTAAATTAATTTAGGTAATTTTATCTATTTTTAGAATTTTTATGGCTAATTAAAACTGCAATCTTAACTTCCGGAGGAAAAAAAAACATGTATTCCTCGCACGCTTTAAGACTTCTTAATTTGCTTTCAAAATTTTCTACGATTTACTTATTTTCTCAAATTGTAAAAGAAAAACTACAGTATTATACATACCCTCTTTAGTTGTGCTGTTGGAGACACACCCCAAAGTGATTTTTTTTTGACTCTTTTACCTCGGGAGGGTCTATTTGTCTAAAAAACAATTTTCTCTTTCTCTGAGGGCAAAAGGTTTAAAATTTTTCATTCATCTCTTTCTATAACAATAGAACCTTAGATGATCTATCTGCAATTGGGCGACAGTTGAAGATGTCTACCTGCAAACCCTAGTCAGAAAGGTATATAAGTCTTGCTTTTCCCCCTTTTTAAACGACAATAATAGTCCAACTGCAACATTTAGAGCATACTAGTTAGAATGCACGTGCACTGCATGTGGACACATATTATAATTGTGGACAAATTTTTAAAAACGACTGTTTTTTAAAATTTATTAGTGAAATCGACCACTCGGAAAAAAATTGAGCAAAATCGACCGTATCAAGTGCACGGGACTGCTAGTCCCGTGCAATTCTCCCAAACAACTTCGTAAATCCTCTTCCTCCTCCGTTCGAAACCAGTCCCCCGCTTCCACTTCCACTCCGTTTGAAACCAGGTGGCTGGATTCAAAGTCCAAAGTCCCAAATTACGCTCAACATCGCGAATCCTCTCTCCTCCATTGTCATCCTCTCCCCCTCTCCCGTGACCTTCCGTTCTCATCCTCCCCGTGACCTCTTAATTTCCCAACCCCCCTCTCCCCGTGACCTTCCGTTCTCATCCCCCCCTCCGAACTGTACGGTTGGTAGCCGAGTTCTTCCGGGTTGTTTAATGTTCGCCGATGGCCTCCGCTTGTGTGAATAGTTCGCCGGCGATCCCCTCCTCCCTCAACCTCTTCAGCCCACGTGCCTCCATAAGCCGCGATGACAACCCGAATCCGAAACCAAACCCGAACCCCATGTCGGATCCCTCGTCATCTGGTGATGGACCCACCAAAGATCTGATGATTTCGAGTTCTGCTTCCACGATCCAGTTGCAAGCTCACCGCTGACGTCATCTAGGGCACAGGCCGATATCAGGTCCCCGGATCCGATAAGATCGGTGATCAGATCCGAGATTGCGGCGGCGTCGGACGGATCGATCTCTTCTCCAAAGGCTCCAAAATGCTCCAGTCGTTTGCGGGAGCTTCTGGGGCTCAAGAAGCAGCAGAACTCGAAAGACGAGGAGCCAGAGCTTTTGAGCTAAGCTACTTTTTGAGCGGAGTGGAAGTGGAAGCGGGGGACTGGTTTCGAACGGAGGAAGAGGATTAACCATGATGTTTGGGAGAATTGCACGGGACTAGCAGTCCCGTGCACTTGATGCGGTCGATTTTGCTCAATTTTTTTCCGAGTGGTCGGTTTCACTAATTAATTTAAAAAAATAGTCGTTTTTAAAAATTTGTTCTATAATTGTTTACTTTAAGTTTATTTATTTACTATAACATGGTTGTAAAAAACTTTATAATTATCATAATATATTAAAGTTTTTTAGATATTTCTATGTGTGATTTTAACATTTTGTCTTCTAGAGAAATAGTGATGTTTAAAGCTTTAAAATATTAATGGTTTAAGATTAATTAGTAATTTGAATGTATAATCTCAAAATATTAATGATGTAAGGGACCAATACGGAAAAATCTATTATTATTAATAAAAAATTCTTGAATTCATTAATAAAAATGGTAGGTTTTATCTAATCATCAAGGATTTTGTTTAGTTATAAAAAAATTACTTTCACCTGTTGTTTACTTCCGCCTGTTGTTTATCTGACGATTGAGTACTATAGATATTCAAGAACTTTTTTTAGATTTTTCTAAGTTAGAATATGCAAATTCAATCAAGAAAGAAAATATAAATTATGTGATCAATTTCAAAATCTGATGTTGTACTCTTTTTACATCTTCCTAACTACTAATTGATCTATCAAAATGATTACTTTCTAATTTCAGAAAATTATAAAATATAGTGTAAGAATGATTTGTACATATTATGCACTCATATTAATTATATTTTAACAAAATAATTCATATCCATCCAATGTCAAACAACATCTAAAAATTTAGTTTAAGGAGTTAGAAGATGTCACGCCTCGCTTTCCAAAATACCGAGGAATCGGAACGTGAACAAGCCCACGGCGTATTAGACTGAGGAGAAATAAGTACTAGACATTCTTCTCAATCTAATACGCTAAGCGTCATCAAAATAAAATGAGAAGTCACAGGTCCCCGATCACACATAGCAAGAATATAATGAACAACTCAGAATAAAAAAGAGAAACATCACAAATAAAATATCATCCGAGACACAGAGTTTGGGTCAAACATGCCCTTATTACAAAACAGTCCAATAAGTACTAAAGAAATATGAAAATACATCGTTCAACAGGAATAGAAAGGAAGTATTGTAAAAATAGACTAAGGACCATCAAATAACAAAGGAAATAGCTAAGCTTCAACTTGTTCTTCTGCTCCATCTACAAGGCATTCCTGCTGAGAATCCTCTGGCTCCTGTACGATTCCGAACTAAGGTTGTCCGTCTCCTAAATCTTACGTACACCAGAGAAAATAGGTGTACGTAAGCGTGCATGGCACACGACAAGATCCCACAGAGAGAAATAGAAACGATCGAACAACCAATGCAAAAACAGTAATAATAATAATAGAAGCATGCTACTAGAATACTAATAATCTAAATGTAATCTATCACTAGAATATAAAAATCAGAAGAATCCAAGAAAATTAATCAAGTAACAAGTCGATCATGCAGCTAGTGATCAGAATAATCATCCAAGTAACAAGGTCATACAACTAGATGGAATTGATACTTAAAAATCTACAACAAGAGACGTAGTACGTCGAGCGAAATAATCTAAACAACAAAACCCTCATGTATATACCATATGTCTTAAATTGTAGATAATTAAATATTAATCCAGATCTATGTATGAAAAGAAATACAACTAGCCTACATCTCACAAGAATTCATACTTAGCCAAGAAACGAGGTCATGTAACTAGCCATCCTATAACAAGTCACTGGTTCATATCTCACATAGAGTCAACGTTCATATTATCGGATAACTGACTGTTGGCATATCCCCTATGTGCATCTAATACCGCTACACAAACTCGGTCAGAGGACTACACGCAATCTGTTTTTAGCCTGGTCCGAACTCAACCTAAACTCGGGTGAATATCAAACTCACGGACCAAAGTGACTACACAAACTTCACTTTGACCCAACAAACCAGCCCAATGCTACACAAACTCACTGGTGCGAGCCTGGAAGATATATCAACAGCCACATCCGATCACATGAACAAATACTTCCCCATCCCAACTCTCTTGTATTTTCTAAGTCAACAACACACAAGCATCTACGTCTTATTCAGATCACACAGGTCACCACCGTCATGTATTTCTCGTAATTCTAAATTATAACAAGGGATGGTAAATGAAATTAATACTATGTGTCAGTGTCATGAATCACGAACAAGAATCGTGAACAACTACTATAACAGAGCAAGATGTAACTACAACTATCAAATAATTACACATGAAATAATCTAACCAACATTGTTAACTAACCAATAAATTTAACACGAGACAAGAGAGGGAATCTTTCCTAGGGTTGCGTCGGACGAGTCGATTGTGGTTGATGCGGCACGTTGATACTGAAGGTGGAGGCGGCTCTGGATGGCGGCGTCAGTAACGTGGGAAGGCGGCATTGGTTGAGAGAGGGTAGCGGCGAGCGCGATAGTTGATGGGCGGCTGACGGAGAGCAGCGGCCAAGGCGAGGTCGGATCTGTAGGAGGCTCGACGGTTGGCTGTTGGAGACGCGACATCCGACGGCGAATGGGGGCGGCGCAGATCTGGGTTGAGGGGGGTACAGATCTGGACTGGGGCTGTGCTGGTCAGGAAGAGGAGGGGATGGAGGCTGTCGGGGTCCGCGGGTTAGATGAGGCTCTATGTTTGAGGGGTAGTGGCTGTTTGAGGAGGGGGTGGAGGCGGTGTAAGGTGGTCGGTGGTGGGTGTAGGCGGAACAGGAGGTGGGGGAGAGGAGGCTGGGTGGTGCGGGGCAACAGATCTGGAGGAGATCCGAGGGAGAGGTGGAGGTGATGAAGGAGGCGGTGATGAAGCTGGAGTTGGGCTCATCTGAGTTGTGGTCGGCGGCAGGGAACAGGAGAGAGGGGAGAGAAAGAGAGGCGGCAGAAAAAGAACACGAGCGAGAGAGAGAGAGAGGAAGAGAGAGAGAGAGAGAGAGAGATATTTATATAGTTAGGGTTTAGATATTTAAACAAAAATAATTAATAAAAATATAATTACTTATATTTTAAATCAAATAATTATGGAAAAATTATTTATTATCTACAAAATAAAACGTACCAGTTATACTAATACAACATATAATTTGTAATAGTAGTAATAATACAATTAATTGTACAATTAAACGAGAATAATTAATAAAAAATATAATTACTTACATTTAAAATCAAATAATTATGGGAAAATTATCTATACAATAAAATGTACAAGTTATACTAATACAATAGATAATATGTAATAATAGTAATAATACAACAAATTATACAAAATAATACGTAATAATAATACAACGTATTATACGAAATAATACGTAATAGTAAAAATAATACAACATATATTCAAAATGATACGTAATAGTATCGATAACACAATGGATTAATTCCAGACAGTTTTACCGCACTAAGTTAATTTATAAATATCAAAATAATTTAAATAAATATAAAATTTGGACTTTTAAAACATAGAAAATTCTAGAAAATCGAAAACATACAGATACTCTTTTAAAAATAATAATTAAATATTTTAAAATACTAGTAAATTATTTTAACTAGTATCAAAAATTCACGATCATTACAGAAGAATACAATATTTGCAATAATACTCATATCCAAGCTATGAGCTTCAAAAACTTATAAGAATGTAAGCAATATAAAATGACAACTTAATTTACTTTGTTAAATAATTTATTATAAATCATGAAAGACAAGGAGAATTAGAAGGATAATATACTCATCCCAAATAAATATTAAATTTCTCTTGGAGATTCTTATAGTAATTTTTTTATAGTTGATGTGTTGGATAAATTTAAAGACAAATAACCCAAACCAGTTCATTGAGTGATAAATTTGCTATAAACTTCACTCTTATAAAAATTGATCACATGTCTTTAAGTTTTGCTTTTGTTTAAGAGTTAATTTTAGAAAACTCTCCCTTAACTATGGAGGGCATGACAACCCCCTCCCCCTCCCCATCCCCCTCCCCTCCCCTCCCCTCCCCAACTCCTCGGGAAAACTATTTAAGACCGAGTAAATCTTCGCTAAGTTTTGGGTGTTTTGTAGATAATCTATCTCAACCTAAAATTTTTTGATTTAACCTCAGTGAACTTTTCACACTTAAACTTAACCTCTCAAAACTAACATCATTGAGTCTTATCTATTATGTGATAAATACTTGACTTGGAAAGACCAAAATATCAAATAATCATAAAAGAATTAACTTGGCTTTTGCCAGATAAAAGAGGTGATATAGAGGGAAAAAGAATTATAAATTGGTTATGATCCTTTAATTATCGGTTGAGGGTTTCTTTTTAATTAAGTTGCTTTCTTCAAGAGGATATTTTATCCAAATCACATATCGAAGTTACTATGTTAAGGGGGTTTGTTGATAGAGTTGTAAAAGATTAGGGGAGTTTTTATGATATACGCTATAGTTGAGATGTGTTTTCTAAAACTGTACCAAATTTGAGAAGGGTTATCTATAACACCCCACATAGTGAGGGGGCTTTGTCAAATTGAATCAGTTGAGTGGATTTTTTAAGACAATCCCCATAGTTGAGAGGGTTTTTAAAAAATTAACACTTCTTTTAAATATGGCTTATTTATAATTTGTCCCTCAAAAATTTAATAATTTAATATTAGTCCCTAAAATTATGAGCAATTTCAAAAATTTGTGGGAATCATTGGATATTTAAAATCAAGGAACTAACATCTAAATAACATTTACATATTTTCTCTTATAGGCATTCTATTAAATATTAACCAATATATTGGTATATCGGCCAATATATCAGGTTAAAGACTTTATCTCAATAATATTTTATATTATTTTCTATATTTTGTTGATTTTTTTGATATATCGACTGTTATCGAAAATATGGCTGAGATATCCCTTCAAAGATATCGAGAAAATCATGTCATTTTTAATTTGATTGTGGGCTAGGGTTTGGATCGTGTTTGGGAAACAAAATCGAAACTCGCAAAACCCGCAAAGGCCACAATTCATCTCCCAAATCTCTCCACCCTAGGCTCTTGCAAATCTTAAGCACATATCTAGATGGAAATTCTTATGCTTAAAATTCATTAATATGTTAGATTACATATTATAATGTTATGTTATGTATGAATATTATCTCACATGACACCCAGTATTACACACATATCCCAAATTTTTGCAACCCAATATAATGGATTTTATTTTTTTTAATATTTATTTGGTGTCCAACACTTTGTAGTAGTCCCTCAAAAGCTTCTTCTAAAGTTTTTTAAGTGAAGTATATAATTCCAGGAAATAATTCAAAATCTTGAGACTCATTCAAAATATGATGCTTTAATTTTTCCACATCTCTTCTACTACATAAATATAAGCTAAGCATTTTGCCTCATATTGTATAATGGATATTATTTATCAATGGGATCATATACTATTGTTTGTAGATAACAAAGGTTTCAAATCTTCTGTAGGCTTAACTGAACTTAAATACCTTGTAGTTTACCAAAATTATACTTGTATACCTCTACTTGTGTCTTGTTGCACTGTTTTTTAAGTTTTAGATAACGTATCTTGATGTGCTTAAATATCCTAATGTTTTCTAAAATTTAATGCTTATACCTTATATCTTATTACCTAAACATAAGAATGCTCTTTGTAATTTTCCTATATGAGTTTCATGATATAGTTTTAGGATAATTCTATATTTTCTACTCTTTCCATAAATACTTCATTGACATGCAATTATCTATTAATAGATTATTATACATTACTAATAATTAATATGATGTAGAGTTTTATAGTAACGTTGGAAGTTCTAGGGACCAAATTATGCAAACATAAAGTGACATATATATAATATAATTAATTAACAACGATAATTAATTTAGTTTAGTTAGTATTAGAATGTAATATCAAAAGAGAATAGGGGTAATATAGTCATTGGAAAGTTTTTCCACAACTCGCTCTTTTAAAGGGAGTATGATATGATATGATATGATATATATGATGTATCTGGCAATTAGCATTAGAGAAGTAGAGTTCCAGCAAAAAATTCCAGGTGTTATGTTTAGAGCATGTGTATCGAAACTTAATACATCCTAAAATTCTGATTTGCTCGTTGTGCTGGTCCAGGTCTTATGTTTACTGAATAGCATTCTTCTTTCTAAGACGCCATTTACGGATGTTTTCTTGCGCAAGAGAACACCAGTTCAAGCTGTACTTAGTTCCATTGGCAATTTCTTGCATGTTAAACATGTGAGTTGCTTAATGGCCGCGGGCCAGGCTTTAAGTTTACTAAAGAGTCTATTGGTTTTAAAGACGCCATTTAGAGACATTTTCTCGCAGAAGAAACAATCAGTGCAGATTTATAAAGAAGAAAATGAGATTTTAGCCACTGAAGTTTGGAACAAAGCTTTTCAATTCAAGCCTATAAGTGTGAAGCTCCTTGAGAACATGGTCACAAACAAGGTTGTGTATGCCGAGGCAGGAAGTGATTTTGTAGATGTTCTCCTCTCCTTCCTTACCTTTCCACTCGGATCCATAGTGAAGCTTATGAATTGTCAGTCCTCTCTCGGTTGTGTCGACAACTTGTATGGCAGTGTGGAGCTTTTGGCTACTACTGGTGATTTCATCAAATCCGATGAGTGCAAAAACATGTTATTGTCTCCCAAACTCTACCCACATTTTAATTGTGATGATCAGATTCTGCGTATTGGAACAAAACTGTCAAAGAATTGCAATGTTCTAGGATGTGAAACCTGCTATAATGCAGGGTCTAATGAGTGCAAGCATAATATAGGTCGTGTGATATTAAATGAAATAAATCCAAAGATGCCAAACGCAGTCACAAGAAGTGGAGGGGGATATGCAGAGAGGGCACTGAGATTCATGGTTACCGATGAGATGGCTGTCGCACCAGTGTCACATATTTCTGTAATTGGTGCAATCAAAGAGCTCAGAGTTCCTGTCAGCATCCTATTTGAGAATGAGGTTAAACTTGGAGAAAGAGAGGTGAGAACTTTTTCTTAACCTTCAAAAGGTTTTTTGTCTGAAAATTCAATGCTATGAAAATCTTGCTGACTAATCTTTGCAATTATATTCCCTTTGATGCAGGTTTTGAATCTGTTGAAAGCTTGTCTGATCTCTTCCAATCCCTTGAGCCAGATATTCTCTCATAAGTCATTCTCTCATAAGAAGCTGAGGAGGATAGCCTAAGCTTTTAAACATATTACTAAACGTACCTACTTTTGTTTTGCTCTACCTCAAACTTTCAGTCTATCAGGTTACTGTTTTTCAAAACTATGGATTGCAATCTAGTAGTTTAATTAAGGAGATATCATACAAGTTCTTACCTCCTAGATCGAAAGTACGGCTCATAATTATTTTTACTATATTCTGCACTTGCTCAGAATCTTTATTATTGAATCCTATTCGAACGTGGTATGAAGATGCTATTAGGAGGCAAAACTTTTTTTGGCTTTGTTAAACATCAATTTAGATTTTTCTAGAAAAGTAATCCAGTTCTCTATATCTATGGTCTAGAGTAGAAGGGCATAGTTTTATGATGCAATAGTGTTCTTTTTATTTTTGTGATTATTTGAATGTCTTTTAAGCAAATTCCACAAGATCTAAAGCTACTTAGGGCTAGGTCGGTATTGCTTTTCTTGGTGTGCTTCTGCTTATTTTTACAAGAAGCAACTAATAATGGTGATTGGTGAATTTTTTTGGCATATTTATTAAAATTACTTCTGCTTTCAAGGAGGTGCTTTTAATCTAAAAAAATGCGTTTAAAGTAGCTTCTGTTTTTCAGTTTATATACCACATGTATCTTTTATCTATTAACGATGATAATTAAGCATAGTTCTAATAAATACCTTAGCTGATTTTTAAGCAGCTTTTGATATTTAATTACCAACCAATTATTTTCAGCAGCTTATATAAGTTGCTTTTATAACCCAGTTGAAAATAAAAAGCATTTCCCAAGAGTCGTAAAGTTCACGATACAATTACTGGACTACATTGTGTGTCGCCTCGCTGGGCGGTGCAGCACACGATGATCCTCTAAAGCACTACTCCTTAGCTCCTACAGCGCTGAGTATTGTTCTCGCCGTCTGTTTAGCAACAAGGCAAAATAGGGGCGGCCATAGGGACCAGAGGAAGCTAGGGCTGGGGGAGGGGTGTCGCCCTCTCTCCGCTCCCTAGGTGAGTTTGAGTTCACAATCTTCCACTTGGTCTCGACAATAATCCTTCCGCAAGTTCACCTATGGAAATATTGTTACAACTTCTCATTTTTCTCTAAAGGATAAGGTTTAGTAAACTTCTCGTAATGTCACAAGTGTCAAACTTCCCCTATCGCCATGATCTGAACAAAGAGTTGATGACTCACACTTAATAGGAATTGAAGACCAACAATTGCAATGATCTATCCATATCAAGATGAAATTTTCAAGGATTACCCGGGCTGTCAACCAATGCTATAAACTCGTTGTATACATCAGTGTAGCGCGCGTGTAGCCCAGAACATTTAAGGGCATCACAGACCTGTTACCGTCTCAAACTTTTGTGGCCTAAATGACCATATTCCCTCTAAAAAGCGGGTCGTGGAGGGATACCTCCGCCTAGCTATTTAGCAAGCTGAGATATTATTTGCTAATGGTATTAACTAGACAAATTGCTCCACCAACTAAGAACGACCATGCACAACCACTCGTAGAATCAAGAAAGAGCTCTCAATCTGTCAATCTTTACTATGTCTGGACCTCGTAAGTTTCCCCGTCTTGAGTCAAATTAAGCCGCAGTTTTCACCCTTGGTACTGGTGCCCTCCATCAATTCCTTTAAGTTTTAGCCTAGCGATCATGCTGATGAGAAATATAAGCATAAAAACAGATCCAAAGTAGTACAGAACAAACCATACAGGAATGAAAGAAAAGAGCAGAAAGATAGAAGCATCATATTAAAACACTTCAAGTTTGAAACTATGCCCCACCTACGGTAGCATTAGGTCTGCACAGTATTTCCGAGGATGAGACGGCTGCAGTCCAAAGAAGCGCTCTCTTCTTGTGAACACCACGACTACTTCTTCAGTTTGCCAGAATCTCCAATACTTAACAGTTTATAGAATTATTGAAAGAGGAAGAAGACGGGAGATTTTGTTTTTCTGTGTGTTTCAAATGATCAGAAGAAACCCTTTTATAAGGTTCATGGGAGACAAAGATTTGTATTCCAGTTATTGCAACTTTTGTAATGTCTACAATAAAACCTATTCAATCATTGTAATGTTTGTAACGTACGAAACGTTCAACTGGTTTTAAGTGAGCACATGCAAAATGTTTAAGCTCATTTAAAGACAGCACGCGCCGGACCGCTCGCTTGCTCGCACGCTCGCTTATATACCAACAAGTATATAATACTAATACCTCTGTTATATTATATATAACACGTGTGTTAATTTGAACCAACTAAAATGCATTTAATTAGCCACTGTGGGACTAAAACTCACATACTACTTATTAAACACATTTTAATTTTTATCTATGGAATCCAATGATTAAATGATATCTTTCCATAAAAAAACCTCTAAGATTCATTTATTTCAACACATACTCGACCCCAAACCCAAAAATTTGATTTCTCATGAGGTGCGAGCGGAGTCCTAAAAGCAATATCCGTTGATTCCAGGTTGGCATCATTAATAATTGAGACTAGGATGATATCTGATCGTCTTTGAGCACCCAAATTTCATTCTTGATTAAAGAAAATATTTTTAGCAAATGCTTTTGCAGTTGTTCATCTTTCATAAGGTAACATTCCATTGCATAATATAAAAAAGACGCAGCTCTTACTTCTCCTTAGTTTCTTTCCTTATTTATAGCAACCAAGTTTAAAAGTCTAGCCAACTTTCAAATCAAGAAGTGTTTGTCCTAAACATCCATTAATTCTCACTCAGATTTAGTGGAATATATCCAATCTGATGTTCCTCAGAAGAAGACACGTCCGACTTCAAGTCAAGAAGTCGTTGTCCTATGAATCGACGTATGATAATGCTGCTCCTCCCTCTCTCATTCTCTCTCTCTCTCTCTCTCTCTCTCTCTCTCTCTTCAATCTCTACTTAAAAGGGAACGTGGCCAAAATATACAATTAGCAATAATTTGAGGAAGCAGCATCCAATAGGATCGATAAGTATCATTAAATATTTTGTGGAAATATACAAATTCGTAAGGATTGAAGTAACTAAAGTAATTACAACTCTTGTTTTTGGTCCTTCAGGATTAAATGGTAGAAGAAAAGTGCAGAACGTGAATCTTCATCTATCTTTCCTTATATGAGAGGGGTTAAGAACTAACTATAAACTTGAGTATTTATTGAAAAAATATTCTAAGTAATGCTTTTATAAAGAGACAAAAAAGAAGGAAAGTTACATAAAAAATGGTTATTTACAGATGAATCCCCTGCATAATTGAGGTATAGCTACGTCGCACCCATGTTCTACACTGTGAACATAAGCGCCCGTGTTTTCCGTCAGTCTTTAACTCCCATGGAAATCTCGTGTGACAATTGGGAAATGTTTAACTCTGACCACCATATGATCTTGATATCTTCATTGGATTCTAGAAACTAGCAGGGAAAGCTTATTGTTGAGAGCCGGAAGGTGCATGTCTGTTTATAGTTAGTGATCGAGCACAGAGAGGAGGGAAAAAACAACAGATTTTTGAGGGGGCTTCGATAATAGGTAAGAGTTTTTTTGATTATGTGTTGTTGTTTTCTCAAGGAGAACGATCCTCTTTTTATAAATATCAAATCCATCATCTCCACCCCTCATAACCGCCCTTGAGAGATTTTCTCTCAACAAACCCATTTTTCACATTTACCATGTTTTTCACAACTTGAGAGTTGTTGATTTGGTCACACAAGACCAAGTCAGAGTTACATCTCCTACTTGACCAAATCAACCAATTGACATGCCTCCCACTATATCTGTAAGATAAGATGTTTCTCCTTACCATTACTCTCACTATTCGTAAAGAGTAACTCTTATTTCATTATTCATGAAATTTTACTTGAACTTATTTATTCCTAAGTCTCATCAAACTTACATGTTTGATAAAATATTCCGCTGGTATTCTTTTTGTCAAAGGATCAACAATCATATCTGTAGTAGGGATATAAATCATTTTGACTTCTCCCTTTTCTACAATATCTCGAATATAATGATACTGGATCTCAATGTGTTTTTATTTGAAGCTATTCACGCCACTATTAATTAAGCTAATTGCTGCTTGATTATCACAATAAATTTTAATAGGTCCTTCTAACAGTTTGAGATCTAGATCAATCTAGAACCGTCTTATCCAGACAGCATGTGTAGTTGTCATACTGCAAGCTATATATTCAGCTTTACTAGTAGAAAAAGGAACAAACTAGACGGAACAACCTAGACGGAAAAAATTTCCTTCTAGTTTGAGGCAAACTAGATGGAAATATTTCCATCTAGGTTGCTCCGTCTAGTTGATGCATTCTAGATGGAACTTTCCGTCTAGAATGCCAAACTAGACGGTTTGTATTTTTTAAAATTTTTATTAGCAACCCAGACAGAATTTCCGTCTAGGTTACGTTAAAAAAAGATACAAAACCTAACCCTAACCCTTCCCCCTCTCCCCCCGCCGCCCCTAACCCTCCCTCTCACTCTCTGTCTTGTTGGAAGAATTCAGAAATCCATTTTTCAGATTGTGAGTCGACTCATACATACACATGAGTCGACTCATGCCTGTCATGAGTCGACTCACAAAACCCAGCCGTTTTGTCACAAGTTTCTGACGAGTCGACTCACCTCAGTCATGAGGCGACTCATCAATGGTTTCTGTTTTGTATGAAGTTTCTGACAAGTCGACTCACCTCAGTCATGAGTCGACTCATGTCGGGTTTTCAGCATGTTTTGGTTTTCCTGTTTGGTTTGGGATTGATGTTTGATATAAATATCAACACAAGTTTAGGGTTTTGAGAGCCAACTCAGAGGGTCATTTTGAGCAGCTATTCGCAGGGAATAGAGCATCCTTTGTAGGAGAGATTGTGAGAGAATTGAGAGCTTGGTTCTAAGGTTTATTGGTGAGATTTTGTAACCCTATTTTGTATTTCTCTTTCTCTATTAGTAAAATCTTTCCCCCTTGCCCCGTGGACGTATGTAATTTCCGAACCACGTAAATCTCTTGTGTTATTTGGTGATTGTGCTTGTTTATTTTGGTTGTGATCTCTCTTGTTTGGTTTGTGTGTGATTCGACTGCTTCCGCTGCGCACAACAAGTGGTATCAGAGCTTCGGGTTCGGCTTGAGGATTGTTTGAAGAATTCTCTAAAAGGATTCCTATTTGAAGAGTTAGATCAACAACATGGGTGAAGCAAGCACATTGGGATCGCCTCTTATGAAGACGATACATAGTTTGAGCATCAATAACATGAAGATCGATGTTCCGAAGTTTGATGGCAAGATCAATTTCGGTTTGTGGAGGTGCCAGGTGATGGATGCGTTGGACGATCAAAATTTGGAAGAGACTCTTGAGTTGCAAGAGAAACCTGCTGATATGGAAGATAAGGTTTGGAAGAAGATGAATAGTAGGGCGTGTGGAGTTATTCGGTCATGCTTAACGCCGGATCTTATTTATGATGTGATGAACGAGACGTCGGTGAAGAAGATGTGGGAAACACTCAATGAAAAGTATCTTACTAAGAGCATTGAGAATCGGCTTTACTTGAAGAAGAGATTTTACCAGTTCAAGATGAAGATGAGAGTTTCCATCAGGGAGCATGTTAACAACTTCACGAAGCTACTTTCAGACATGGCCAATGTGGATATCATGATTGAGGATGAAGACAAGGCGATGCTACTTTTGTGTTTATTATCTGAGGATGATTATGGTACATTTGTTCTCACTATGATTAATGGAAGAACGACTGTTAGTTACAAGGAGGTGACATCAGCGTTGGTGAATTATGAGTTGAGGAAGAGTGTTGATGAGTCCTCCGAGAAGACATCGGGAGATGCGTTAGTAGTTCAAGGCCGTGGTTCAAACCAAAGCAGGAGGTCGCAGTCTAGAAGTGCACATCGTGAGATTCGTAGGAATCAGTGTGTGCTTTTTGTAAAGAGGATGGACATTAGAAAGTTGAATGCCCAAAGTTAGACCGAGCCGAAGAATAAGGGGAAAGCTGTACAAGCTTCAGAGGTGAATGTTGTCAGACTAGTGGTAACAATTTGGATTCGGATTCTTCAGGCTATTCGTTGTCTGTACTACCGTCAGTTTGTGTTACCAACTCTACAGAGTGGATGTTGGATTCGAGTGCTTCTTATCACATTTGCCCTAGGAGGGATTGGTTCTCCAGCTTTCAGAAGTTAGAAAGAGAGGATGTTGTGCTCATGGGTAATGGACATGCATGCTCTATTGGTGGTATTGGTACCGTTCGGATTAGGATGAGTGACGGGATGATGCGAGAGTTGGATGATGTAAGGTTCGTTCCACAATTGAAGATGAATATCATTTTACTTGGAGCTTTGAAGGCAGCAGGCTATAGGGTGACCTTGGTGGATACATGCTTGAAGGTCACATTGGGGTCCATGATTGTGATGAAGGGCGTCAGAAGGAGCAATTTGTATTACTTGCTCGGAAGCACGACGATTGATAGGGAGTTGACGACTTCATCAGATTTGGCTAGACTGTGGTGTTATTTGATGCTGAGTTATTTGATTGGTAATGCCGTGTATAGGTTGTTGAGGAGTGTTTTGACCTGCAGTTTGAAGTCATGTGAACCCATTGGTATGAGCAAGAAGACCGGGGTAGAGTTTGGCACTTCTATCCATCATTCAATGGGTCTTCTGAGGGGTGTTCATTCAGGCATTTGGGAGCCTTCCAAGTAAGCATCATTGGGAGGTAATAGGTATGTGGTTTCCGTAGTTAGGGATTGTTCTAGGTATTGCTGGGTTGCAACCATGTTTATGCATTGGGAGGTAATAAGTATGTGGTTTCCGTAGTTGGGGATTGTTCTTGGCAAAAAGGTAACCCGACGTTCAGTTTATGGTAGGGGTTCTTTCATGCGTTTGTGCCGAGCTCAAGGTAATTGGAGACACTTCATTGGTGTGAAAACTTTGAGGCGACGTGATGAGATGACAGATTTGGGGAACTGTTCCTTTCTGGAGGAGGATCAGCGTTTAATGTCGAGCATTGGCATTGGTGTGCGGGCTACGACATGTTTGGGCCATCTTATGCATAGGTTGCTGACTGCTGCATGTAGAGATTTTGGATCTAATGGAGCTGCTTCAGATTTTGGTTGGCGTCGGATATTTGGTTACCCAGCACTTGGTCACTCGAGGATGTGAAATTTGATCCGATTGCGCATTTGGGATTCAGAGGCTCGTTTGGTTATCATTTGGTAGCTTCTGATTTCGTTATGAGCAGGTATGTCACATTTAACTCTCGGCAAGTGGAGAGTGGTGATCAGATCTTTGGGATATCGCAGCGGGTGCAGAGTGATGCTACTCTACGTTGGGTGGAGACTCCAGATCATACTGCATCATTTGTGATTCCAGCTGATGTGACACAGATTGGGAATCGTGTTGATTTGGATGCAGATGATAGGTTGATCGATTCGAGTGCAGCTGATAGATGGAGTCTGGATATGGCCATTGGTTCATCTCAGGTGGAGATGTTTGGATTGTTTCAGTTTGGAGCCATTGGAGGTGCTATCAGCCATAGACTTGATTGTGATGTTGGAGAAGGGTTGCGAACTCTTCTAGTGGATTGAGGCCTTTGGAGGCCATTTGGTGAACTACGTGAGACTTGATTCCTTGGGCAAGAGGATACGTAGGCAGTCTTTATGATGCAGCCGTTTTGGATTCTGTTTTGGATTAGTTGTTTTGATGGGGGGAGATTGTTTGGACTCTTATTTGGATTCCCGACTTGTCATGAATTGAGTCTGTTGTAGTGAATTGTTTCATGGCGTCCTAGACGCAACAAGTGGGATGTTTGTTATCACGTCCCGCTTCCCAAAATACCAGGGAATCGGAACGTGAACAAGTCCGCGACGTATTAGACTAAGGAGAAATAAGTACTAGACCCATTCTGCTCAATCTAATACTCTAAGCGTCAAACAAATATAAAACGAAGGCTCATGTTCTCGATCACAGTAGCGAGAATATAATAAACAACTCAGAACAAAGTGATACATATCACAACTGAAACATCATCCAAGACATAATATTCGGGCCAAACATGCCCTTATGCAAAACTATCTGAATGAAATACTTAAAAAATATAAAATACAACGATCCGGCAGAAAATAAAAGTGCTATAAAAATAAACTAGGATCATCAACAAACTAAAAGAGGTAACTAAGCTTCGACTTGTTCTTCTGCTCCGTCTACAAAGTCTTCCTGCGGAGGATCCTCTGCCTCCTGTACTAATCCGAACTATAGCTGTCCGTCCTCTAAAACTGACGTACATCCCGAGAGAAAGGAGTACGTCAGCGTGCATGGCGCACGGCAAGATCCCAAAAGAAGAATAGAAACGGTCGTGTGACCAATGCAATAATGGTAATAACAATGGAAACATGCAACTGAAATACTAATAATCTAAATATAATTTACTACTAGAATAGAATAATCAGAATAATTCCAAGGAAATCAACCAAGTAACAAGTCGATCATGCAGCTAGCGATCAGAATAATCATCCAAGTACATGGCCATACACTAGATGGACTTAATACTTAAAAATCTACAACTCGAGACGTAGTACGTCGAGCGAAATAATCCAAACAAGGAAACCCTCATGTATATACCATATGTCTCAAATTGTAGATAATTAAATATTAATCCCGATCTATGTATGAAGAAAAATACAACGGGTCTGTATCTCACAAGAATCCATAATCACCTTAAGTAATAAGGTCATGTAACTAGTCATTCTATAACAGGTCACTGGTCCACATCTCACACCGAGTCAACGCTCATATCATCGGATAACTGACTGTTAACAAATCTTCTACGTGCATTCAATACCACTACACGAATCGGTCAGAGGACTACACGTAATCCGATCTCGGTCTGGTCCGAACTTAGGCAAAGCTCAGGTGACAAAACATGTCATGGACTAAAGTGACTACACGAATTCACTTTAACCCAACAAACCAACCCCAGTGACTACACGAATTCACCGGCGCGAGCCTGAAAGATACATCAACAGCTATATCCGATCACATGAACTTGGACTTTCCCACCCCAACTCTTCTCGTTTTGCTAAGTCAACACAACACGTGTCTCTAGGTCACGCAAGGCTACTACGGTCATGACCACTAACAGTTCTTAATCACAACAAGGAACAATCAATGCAACTAATCATGTACAATAATATCATATCATATCAGATAATCAAGTCTAAGAATTTGAATCATAAAATCGTTCTAAAATAATCTTCTAAAATAATAAACTTATTTACTTCAAAATAATTCTTTTTCTAAAATAAATTCTTTATTTATTATTATAATTATCCAAAAATAATTTCATTTTCCAAAATAAACTCTTTTTAAAATTATTCTAAAATATTCATTAAATGTTCTTTTTAATACTCACTCTTCCAAAATGAATTATTTCTCATTATAATTAATAATTCCTTTTTCAAATAAATTCTTTTAAATTATTTACCTTTATTCTAAAATGAATCTTTTTCCAAAATAATTCTTTTTAAATTATTATAATTTTCCTAAAATGATTTTATTCTCAAATAAATTCTTTTTAATTAATATAATTATTCAAAAATGATTCTGCTGCCAAAATAAATTCTTTTAATTCATTATAATTATTCTAAAAATGCTATTTATCATATTACTATGATATATTTAATATTATTCATCAATAATCTCATGTAGATAATTATATCACAGATATAAAATTACAGATAATTTATAATAAATACAAAATTCAGATCTGAGCAAGTGGGATCTTGCCTTAGGTATATCATGGACTGTAGTGGGGGCCGTCGGAGTGGTTGTACAGCGTTATGGCGGATTTCACAGAATCGACGGCGTGTGATAGAAAACACGAAGGGCTACGCACTGGCGAAGAAATCGACGGAAACGAAGGTCGGAGTTGGTCGGAAAACGCGCGCGAAGTTGGCTCCGAACTATAGTTTTCTGCAGTGAGCTCACTAATTCGGCTCGCTGTTCGGAATTTCTTCCCACTGTGCAGGCTCACGGGAGGTGGGAGGGGGTGACGACGAGCGACAACCGGGCTTGGGCTCGGCGAGGGTGTCTGTCGTCGGCGAGCGGAGGAGTTGCAGCGATGGTGAGGGGCAGAGTTGGGTGCGGGCAGGGGGAGGAGAGGGGATCTGCGGTTGTGTCGGAGCAGTGGCGGAGCTCGAGCCTAGGGGTTTGTCGTCGGAGCTTGGGGCGGAGCTGGCAGGGTGGAGGCGCGGGTTGAGGTTGGCTGTTAGGGGAAGTTCGAGCTTGGGTTTGGTGGTGTGGCGGGTTGTGGAGGAGCTCGAGGCGGAGCTCGGGTTGAAGAGAGAGGGCGGCGGCCTGGGCCAACGCGGTGAACGGAGGGGGGCACGGTGAGCGGGGTTCGCCTGTGGGATTTGAGGGAGATAGAAGAGAGAGATGGAGAGAGATAAGAGAGAGAGAGAGAGAGAGAGAGAGAGAGAGAGAGAGAGAGAGAGA
>BQKN01000603.1:136408-157161 GCA_022839385.1 Asparagus kiusianus
ATACAGCTCGACGACGCCAATTCAACAAACGGACCATCGAGCGACGTACCCAAGCACGACCGTTATCCCGCCAACGCCGAAGCCAAGCCATACGCAACGGAGCAGGTTAACGAGGCGACGAAGCCAACAAATCGCACCCAAGCATTGGAATGCATCCACTCGCACGCGGAATCAAACCAACGTTTCGGGGAATCACCGAGTCGTCTAAACAAGAGCGAACTCGGTGATATAACGATCGAATCAAGATCGGTTTCGGACTCGAACTCAGAAGCGGATTAACTGCCATATTTGGAATCAAGTCAACAAGTCGATTCCAGATCAACTCAACCACAAACTGAAATACGTCGGAACCGGAAACAACGGGAAACGACAAAACGACGGAAACCCGGGGGCTCGGCCAAGGCCGAGCCACCTGTGGGTGGCTCGGCCAAGAGCCGAGCCACCCACAGGTGGCTAGGCCCAGAACTGTGCAAACGCACAGTTCTGAGTGCCTATAAATAGGCCAGGTGATTGTTCATTTGAGAGGTTGGATTTTGGAGGGTCGAAGCTCTGCCGGATTGGAATCTGAGATCTAAAAAAGATTAGAGCTTTAGAAGATTGAAAACTTGGACTTTGAGATCCGGTGCTCGGCGATCATCCACGCCAAACAAGGCAAGAGTTCGAGAGGGACCGGATCTGAGATCTACACGATTTTCCTCCGGATCTAAGCTTGGTTCTTAGATCCCGAGAAGAGTCTCGAATTCGCTTGGTCGATTTCGACACTTGGGCTACTATTTCCTTGGTGAATTAGTACCCCACGCGGCTATATTTCCTTCGTGAGATAATACCCGTCATATCGTGTAGATCCGACCGGATCGAGATCACGCGGTGGTCCACGACAAATAACCCCGGCGCAGGCAAAGAACCCACACAAAGCGAGTGACCGCAAAACAGGAGCTCGCGATTCGTTCGACAAATAAGGAAATAAAGTTGTAATTTTTCATTTCTTTTTATTTGATTTTCGTCGTAACCGGATCTTATAAAAAGACCGGATCTTTGTAATCGATAAACAATTACCAAGTGTGTACAATGGAATCAGTAATGAAGAAAGCAACGAATTTTCCCACGAACAGCTCTCGCAACCCAGATGACGACCAAAGAACAACATCAGAAACGTCTTGAGGAACTTGAGATGCTTGATGAAAAGCGCTTAGAAGCTCAACAGTACATTGAGTTCTACCAAGCCAGAATTTCCCGAGCTTTCGATAAAAAGGTTCGGCAACGGAGTTTTAAAGAAGGAGATTTAGTCTTAACTGAACGACGACCTATGATCCTTAACTCTAAGAAGAAAGACAAATTTGAACCCAAATGGAAAAGGCCGTTCGTAGTAGAGACAGTCTATTCTAGTGACGCGTATCGCCTTGTTACTAAAGAAGGCGATCGGCTTATGATGCCGATAAACGGCAAGTTCCTGAAAAACTACTACCCTTAGTATATTCAGGATAATCAATGTATCATGAAGTTCCCAGAAGAATACTGACCCAGTTGCTATAAAAATAATGAATAAGAAATCCACACTTAGACTCTGAATGTATTCAAAGTTAAAGCATGTTTTATTATTGATGAATGAGATTCGATCCTCTTATCAGATCAACCTTTCCTCACAAAATCCCCCACTAATCAAGTCAATTAATGGTGGGCCCACGAAAATTTCTATCCGCCAATTCATGGCAATTTTTAAAGCTTGACGTGTTAAGTCCTGATCACTTAACATCGATATCCTCCATCGAGTGACTAGTACAAACCGATATTTTTACGGTTACCTGTATTCCACTCTCTTTGCTTTCAGGTCAAACCTATAAAAGTTAGGGCCAAAGCCAGATTCTCCTCTCGATTCCTTCCATGAACGAGAGGTCCACTTTCAATTCGAGCAATCAAACCTATAAAAGTTAGGATTGTCTCCAACCTTTCTTAGTCAAACCTGTAGATAGTTAGGACTAAGATCGAGTCATCCCTTTCGATAAACGAAAGACTTCCATAAATTCCTTTTTATCCAAACCTATAAAAGTTAGGGTCGAAATTGGAATTTCTCCTCAATAAATGAGGAACTCTTTTCTTGGATCAAGCAAGCAATCCTATAAAAGTTAGGGTTGTTTGAATCGTTCCGATTCTCAGAGTGGAGATCCCACTCCTAGTTTCATCTTTTCAGATTCTGGGGGTGGAGATCCCATCTCGAGTATCCTTTCCAACTAGAGGTAGAATATAAAATTCTCCCTCTTCAGTGTTAAAAGATAGAATATAAAATTCTTCCTCTTTTATTTTTAGGTTCGTCTTTACCCTAAACAAGACCTGGGGCCAAGAATATAAAATTCTTCCGCTCCAACATCGGGTTTGTCTTTACCCTAAAAAAAGACATAATTCCCAACCTCAAAACCGCGTACTTTATTCCGGGGGAATTTTATCTCGACTCCTAAATAGAGATAAGCCTACGCCTAACATGCGTTGCCGGTTTAGTCTTTCACCGAGTGAAAAAGACACCAGAATACGAGTCTGGGGACTTTTATCCCAAATCCTAAGTAGGGATGAGTCAGCGTCTAACACGTGTTGTCGGGTGCTATATTCCCGTAAGATATAGCAAAGTCTATGTATTCAAAATCATAGCACCAAGTCTAGGAGAATTAACTCTCTTAGCACAACGTTACATACGGAACGGACTTATATAACCCGTATGCTAGCCCGATTCAAATGGTAATCGGTAAAGGCACATCAAATCCGTTGAAGGTTGGGAGTTTACCAAAAATCTTAAGTCTACGTCTAACACGCATTGCCGGATGCCATATTTCCATAAGAAATAGCGAAGTCTATGTATTCAAAGTCATAGCATTAAGTCTAAGTGAATTAATTCTCTTAGCATAACGTTACATGCGGAACGGATTAAAAAGAATCCGCATGCTAGCCCGACTCAAACGGTAGTCGGCAAAGGCTCATCAAACCCGTTGAAGACTGAGGGTTTGCCAAAAATCCTATAAATATTATGATTGATTATTCCAAACAAAATAAGACGTCATAATAAGGGAAGTATAATGAACAAAAAATATATATCTTCTATTAATAAAAATTGAGTTCGCAGGTACAAGAGTTACGATCAATCTACATTAAGCTTATGACTACGAATTTGCTGTTCAAGTTTAGTCAATTCTTCTGTATAAGTTCGCTCAAGCTCACACTGCAATTCGACCTTAAAGGACTCCTCGGTAAGGGATAAGGTTTTCGCCGCCTCTTGTCTGATCTTGGCTAACTTTTGTTTCGAGAGCTCCAATTTTCCGGATATCACAACCCGGGAACGCTCCAAGTCATCTATCGTCATTCCTAAAATAGCCAAGGCCTCCTCCTTTACCTTGAGCTCCTTTCTGAGTCGCTCTACCTTAGCCTCACCTGACGTAAAGGAGGATCTGAGTTAACACAAAGATGTTTGTTTCTCAGCAAGGGCGGCCTCCATCTGATCCACTCGACCTTGTTGCGTTTGAACCTCAAGTCCAATAGAGGCTCGAGTGTCACGCCATACTTGTAGACGAGATTCCATCTGGGCGGCTATGTACGTTGAAGTACCAGCAGTCTTCAACTCTTGTAATCGTTGAAATTTGCGCTCTAGCCGGTCCAAATCATCAACAATAGCTTGCACCAGATCCGGTGGCCCCGTTTTCTCTATAACATTTATTTTTTTGGCCAACGTTAGTTTAAATTAATGAAAAGAAAATCCCTTAACGAGAAGTTTATCGATCATTGCATTCACGAAGAAGAAGAAGAGAGAGCCGACTTCCATGCAAAGTAGGGCTTGGTCCGGGTCGTCATCAGATATCAAAGCCTTGACCACATCCCTAAGCCGAGAAGAAGACCCTACAAGGAAAATATGATATAAATAAACTTGAAATCTTAGCAAAGTTCTAAATCAGTATCAATGCAAAGTTTACCAAAATCAAATGATGCCTCCTCAGGTTGATGTCCCGCATTGGGTTCTGCCGTCACGACTTCTTAGATTTTTAAGACTGTCGTCGATGTCACAGCCTTAGAAGTACCAACCCCATCAGTTGATCTCACGACCTGCTCGACAGGGTTAGTCCCCATAGCTACAGTAGTCACCTTGGTTGCCAGGATTGAGTGCTGAGTTGGGACCACTGACGGCTGAGTTTCCATGATAGTTCCTGCCAACAGCAAGAAATCAAGACCCTCGAGAACATCAGATATCCTAACAATAGTAGTTGTATCAGTCTTAATGACTGGTCCTACAAGAATGACTCCCTTAAGGCTAAGTAAAATTGATAAGGGAATAACCTTCACAGAAGGACAAAATCCATACCTACAGAGGAACCAGGCTCGATGACTGGTTCAACAAGCTCGGGGATTGGTTCAATAGCTTCAATGACTGGTTCAACCGTCTCGAAGACCGGTTCAACGATTTCGATGACCGGTTCAGCAGTTTCGACAACCGGTTTAATAGCATCTCGGCAAGTTTGTTCTGATAACATGTCATCAAGTAGCCTGTCACCAAAGCCCGAAGGGTCCTGTAGGGGATCAGACGGAAGTGCACCGGCTGTATGATGAAAGGTTTCTCTATCACTTAGGCCTTCCATTGAAACATCTGAGGAAGATTCTAAGTGTTAAGACGTGGAAAGAGAAGTCGAAAATCAGCAATGAAAGAAAGAAATTCACCTCTGGAGATGACGGCATACTCTTCAATCCCAACGTCAACAATCGCATCCTGTAGCTTTTCTAAAAGAGCCAGAAGCATGTAAGCAATTAGAGGGGGGACGAACTCTGAGTCATTTAATACCCGAGATTGCCATCTAAAAGGTATACTACTAGTAATAGGAGTACCTGGGCTAGCAACCACCGTCGACAAATCAGTTCCAACACCCGTCAAGTCCTGACCCATGGCCTTATCCACTTGTGGCACAAAGCATGACTCTCCAAAAAAGGTTAAGTCAGGAGAAGGAGGATCGTACATCATTGTGCCTTTATCACAACCCTCTGGAACATAAAATCCGCTAAGTCTAAGCTGGGTAGAAGAAAAATTGAAAAGAGGACAAGAGTTGGAACATTACCTTTCCCACCAACGGGTGCATCGTCGATCGCCTCCATTTGAGAAGTCTGAAGTTTAGCGTGGTGCTTGACGGTCAACTTCAACCGTTTTGTGGGCCGGGTCTCTTGGAGATCCACAGGTCTATCTTGTGTTGATATGGCATATGGCTCAACTTGCGATCCTACCTGAGCTATGGCCCGAGATCGAGCACGGGTAATGAGGCCACCTCTCTCCTCTTCCTCCTCGGAATCTACATTTGAAAGTTTAACAATCATCTTATTGTAAGTGGGTAAAATTCTCCATTTTTTACGAGCTTTAAGTCGATGAGCTCGATCAGCAATCGACAAGTCTTATAGTTCTTTATAAAAAGATTCAAACAAACCTGCCGCGTCTTCCTCCAAGCTACTGTTGACTTCCGTAGCACCACCAGCAGCGGCTTCATTTTCTTCGGAAGTTTCCTCCTCAGAAGCAAATGACTCCTCTTCTATTTCCTTCATTTTCTGCTTGCCTTTGCTTGAGGGACCAGCGAGATTCTTTTCGCGCCTCCTTCGTTCCAATGCATCTTCTCGGACTAGCCTCGCAGCGATACGTGATGCAGCTTCCACCCTCAAATCCTTAATCGACCGCAGGGGACGGGCTCATTAGCGGCCATGATCCATTTGCAGTATAGATATGTGAGCTCTAAGTGACGATCAGTATTTGGGAGACAAAACTTGGCACCAGTACAGCCCGTCATGTTCCATAGCCAAGCGCGAACGCCATCCACTAGCCCGCCACGAGTGTGAAACCATTGGTTCGGATTCCCAATGTATAGCTGGTCATATCCAAATTAACGGGCGAACCGGCACGACAGATAAGGCTCTAGATAGCAGCGCTCCTTTACCTAGAAAATGAGATGGCCTGGCCTTATATTCATGAGCCACCTGAAGCACCCAACATCGAGACAAGTTTGATCGGTTCCGGGCGCTTCTATGTCAGCAAGCATCCCACCATATTTGCTAGCAAAGCGGGGGAAACATGGGTTGATCACCCAGCCCTTGTGTGTATGCAAACTCCTCCTGATTTCCGTGAGGTCCCGAGCTTTCCACCTACACCCTTCGAATAATTGTAGCAGGGGGGTAGATAGATTCGCATTAGGAGGGGGCGTTATCAAATCAGGGCGATGGAGAACCAACCATCCCATCAGATAAGTATAAGGGAGTTCTGCCTTCGCCACAGGGATCTTCGCGGATGGTGTCTCATCAGTTTGAGTAAAAGCCGTGACTACCTGACGAAGTTCGCGATGTATATCGGTGATCATGGCTGGCAAAAGAGATAGGTTTCTCCCATAAGCAAGCTGGACGGTCAGGAATAATACCTCTATCGACAGAGCATCTGAGGTCTGATATGGTACTACACACTTCTTCAACCAAAGTGCTATATAACCAGCCAATAAAGTCGTAGGATGGATGGGCTTCTGGGCGTGCCATAAGAAAGTTTTGAATTTAGTCCCCGTAATGAATTTGTCTTGAGCACTTGCGATAGTATGGGAGCGGGCACCACATTTTTTAATCAATCTATTAATCTCCTAGGAAGTCAACGGTTGCAACTCACAAACTTCCTCATTAAGTTTCTCCAAGTTTTTAAATAAATAGCAAGAGAATTGCTTTAAACTTATTTGAGGAGATTTCTTCCTCGCAACCGGATTAGTGCCGGCTAAAGCAATCTGATAATGACACGTGAGTTCCCATAACGTGTCATATCGGGCAGGCTTGTGAATCTTCAACTGTTGTAGCTCCTGATTGGAGGGAAAATATTCCTGATACAGTATATCTCCCAACTGTAGTCCGGAGACTTTGTGCATCTCGTGAAAAGGTAATCCTAATTCTCCGTTCCATGTGAGAAAGGTGTTAGCATCTGGATTGTACAGCTCTATGAACCCCATGAAGTGAAGAGCGTTCACCGGTAACCCGTATTGAGTGGCCCGAATAGTTTCATACAAACTTATCGACTTTAACTCAGCACCCCAGCGGTGGAGGACATAACCTGTCATCCGGCCCCACCATGCTTTGTCTGAAGAATGAGACCAACCAAAGCATCGGTAATTTTCGATGGGTAGCTCACGTCCTAGCTCAGCAAGACGATTCTTCACAATGCAAGCTATTATAGGTAGTTCCCCTTTAGGTGGGTCCTCCAATCCCATCACGCCCGGGTGTAACCCTGTAATGTGTTGTCTACCACTAGAACTCGGAAGTGAATGGGTGGTGTTGTATCCGAAAGGGATGTTGGTATGTTCTTCTGTCAAGGTCCATGGCATCTGTCGCGTCACCGCTTGCCCGTGCAATTCTGTTAGTGAACAACGACGAGGGAATGGAGTGAGATGTAAGCAAGTTATGCCGTCACTGTGTAGCCACCGCTCATCCTCAAGTTTTATGACATCTGGATCCGTCACAGAATCGCCAAACAGGTAGTGTGTCTTTCTTAAAGGATGATCAGGATCCGTATCCTCAGCAAATGGCGCGTCTGTAATTAACTGACACGTGATGCGACGATCCCCCTCCTGTACTAACTTACAGAATTCATCTGGGAGGTCCAGAGCGAATTGAGAAGTGTGCGGGATCGATCCCGGATTATCAACGGCAGTGTAATACCTGCTCCTACGGCCATCTATCTTGAATTTAGAAAATAGCGTCGCCGAGTATTCAACTAAAATAAAGAGGGCGTGTTTATCAAACGCGTTTATAAAGAAATATAAATATAATACAGGGGGTTGAATTCTTTTAACCGATCCGTAAAATAGAGTCACCACCTTGTAATTGGCGAGACGATTTTAGCAGTATTACGAACTCACAAGATAACGTACATCTTCACGCAAATAACGCGGTGATGTACCCTATCTTACGGAACGTAATACGACAGAAAATCACCCTATATGGCCTTGAGACGTGTTTTGACCAAGCAAAATGTATCTGATAAGCATCCACCCCCACAAAGGAGGGTATCAGCTCTTCCCAACTGCCTCACCAAGGAGAACAGGGTGGGGATGTAATATAGAAGCATCCACCCCCACAAAGGAGGGTATCAGCTCTTCCCGACTGCCTCACCAAGGAGGACAGAAAGGGGATGCAATATGACATAATAAAAGATCGAATTCATAAGCAAGAAGTTATGTTCATAAACAAGAAATTATGAAGGCGTACCAGTAAAAGAGGGACGCTCTCTCTCGGTCGATTGAGTAGCTGAGCGGGTCCTCGGGAGGCGTGATCTCCTCGTCGACATGGCTAATCTATGATAAAGATCAACAGCTCAGTCAGATTAAGAATCAAGATACATGAATCGAAGACTAAAAGGGAAATTGCGAATCTTTAATTAAAATTCTACAAAATGGAATTTTCCAGTTAAGGGTCTAAATAAACCTATACGACATTCTCGGTTCAAGTTAAAGGAAGATCAAATATATAAGTCAAGCAAATCAAGCGCCTCCTACATAGCTCACGTGTACAATTGAGCATGAAAATCCAAGGGAAAATCAAGTTAAGTGTCACAGAATCAAATATAAGGCCTCGATCATGTCAACATGTAGATTCACAAACTCAATCATATACAAGAATAGCTCGAATTCAAGGCATATAAGGTTCTTGAGTCATACACAAGTTTGGATTCAAGGCATCAACCAAAGAAAAAAATTCGGCTATATACATGAGTTCAATCATATACAAATTCAGTCATGTACAAAGCTTAAACCATGTGCAAGTTTGAATTCAAGTCAATTCTCGGCCTCACACATGTACAACTTCAAGACTAACAAAGTCTAAAGCTTGACAAATTAAAATAAGAAGTTGCGGAGTAAAGGCATACACAAAATCAAAATCAAGAATCAACGCCTCGATATATTCCCTAAATCGAGAATTTGGTTTGGTTCTTATTCACAACCATATTTAGTGAATTCCCACATAACTCAAGCTTTATGAGCAATCAGTTCAAGCGAAGGAATTCGATTATATGCAAAGTCAATTCTTGGCCACATACAAGTACGGATTTGAGTCATTCGTCTACAAGCCAAGTTCAGAAACAAATCATACGACCACACACAAGTTCGAGTTCAATCCTACAAGTTCGAATTCAATCATATACAAGAATTATGAATTCAATCGTACACAAGAATACACAAGAATTCGGCTATGAACAATCAACAAATTCGGCCATGAATAGTCCAGAAATTCGGCCACCATCAATCCCCAAGAATTTTCGGCCATGTACAGGTTCAGTCAAGATTTTTCGGCCATGAACAGTAAGATTTTCGGCCATGTACAGGTTCAGTTAAGATTTTTCATCCATGAACAGTAAGATTTTCGGCCATCAACAGAGTCCCATCAAGATTCAGTTTTTTTCACACAAATTCAAGAATGGAGTTCAAAGATTTCGGCCAACTTCTCAAACCCCACATCCAAATTTTGGTTTTCTTCCAATATTAAAGAGCTAGGGTTACAATTATCAAACCATGAACACAATCAACCAAAAAAATAAATTTTCGACCATCACACAACCCAATCAAAATTCGGTTTTTTGCCCAAGTTCAAGAACTAGGGTTTCAATCTTTGAATCAAGGCTTAGAGAATTAGTTAAAATTGAAGGGAGGAAATAAAAGCCATGAGGAGAGAACTTACCCAAGTTCTTGGAGTTGAAGAGGAAGAAAATCTCAAGTTAACCGAAACCCTAGTTGAGAACCCATTTTCTTTTGTCGAAATTGGAAGAAGAGGGGAAGGAATCAATGTGGAATTTAAAGGGCTTGAGGAGAGCTTTGATCTTGTTTTGAGCTCTTGGTGTGAAGGAGTTCTTAGATGGTTAGAACTCAAGGAAGAAGAAAACCGAATGAGAGAGGAGCTGGAACCGAAATTAGAGGAAGAAGAAGAAAAATGGTGGTTTTTACCCCTTTCCCAGACTCCGACCCGCGTTCCGCGGGTCGGATTAATTCGACTCGCGATCACGCGGGTCGGATCTATCTGACCCGCGTGAACGTGGGTCAGACCCACTTTGGCGCCCGTTTTGCTGTATTCTCGCCTGTTTTCACCCGTTTTTCGAATGTTCTGGGTCCAACCGCATCTCCCGGATAATTTCGCGACATTTTGCTCATATTTGTAACGTTCAGAGTTCAATTTCAGCTCCCGGATAATTTTGTGACATCTTCACTCATATTCAGAATTTTCGGAGTTAAATTTCAGCTCCCGGATAATTTCGCGGCATTTTAGCCTGCTTTTGGAATATTCGGAGTCCGATTTCATATTTCCGATCGTTTTACGGTGTTTTCGCCTATTATCGGAATATTCGAAACCCAAACTACAATTGGCGACCACGAGTCTAAACTGTTTCCCACTTTTGACGGGAAGTTCCTGGAGAATATTATGTATAATAATTCTTAAGGATAACCTGGCAACCTCCGACGGGTACACGAGGTTAAACTAATTCTTGAAACTCCTAGGAATACACGAGTATAAACTGGTTCTCCTCAGGTTAACGCGAAACCCTAAGGTCAACACCGGTCAACGCATTGCGATGAAAGTCAACACCGATCGATTCGAAACCCTAAGGTCAGCGCCGGTCAACGCATAGCCCTAGGTCAACACCGGTCAACACGTTACGATGAAAGTCAACGCCGATCAATTCGAAACCCTAAGGTCAACGCCGGTCAACGCGTAGCCCTAGGTTAACGACGGTCACCGCGTTGTGATGAGAGTCAACGCCGATCGACACAAAACCCTAAGGTCAACACGGATCGACACGTAGCCCTTGATCAACGCCGGTCAACGCGTTGTGATGAGAGTCAACGCCGATTAACACGAAACCCTAAGGTCAACACGGATCAACGCGTAGCCTTAGGTCAATGCCGGTCAACGCGTTGCGATGTAGATAATTAATCCGAAAGTCAACTCGATAACACGAGCCAAAATCTACTCACCAATTCTGGTTCAAGGCTTCAATAACGATCAGACCATAAACGCAGTACCGGAAAAATCTTAGCTATTCGACAAAATACAGAATATGCTGAAATATGGAGAAGTCAAGAATCGAAACCATCTGTAGGTCATTTAACACCGACTGAAGGTGGGGATCCATCATATCCAAAGCATTTCAGACTCCTCTATAAAAGAATGAGGCTGAAACACTTTGGAGGGGATATCTGTAGGCATCTAAAATTGTCTATGAGAGCCCGCACGAAACTCGAAGCAATGAATGGGCGAGTCAAGAAGATTCACCTAATTAGCTCGCATGCATCGCTCAGCGTACACACGCCATTCGACCCGTACGCGTCGATCAGCGTGCGTACGTCAAATCATCTCGTGCGCGTCGGTCAAATGCATGCACGTTAAACCAACTCGTGCGCGTCGGTCAACGCGCGCAAGTTAACCAGTTCGTGCGTGTCGGTCAACGCGCACACGTCAACCAGCTCGTGCGCACCGGTCAACGCGTGTACGTCAAATCATCTCGTACACGTCGGTCAGCATGCGCATGTCAAATCATCTCGTGCGCGTCGGTCAAATGCGTGCACGTCAAACCAACTCATGCGCGTTGGTCAACGCACGCACGTCAAGCGCGGGTCAGATCAGTCTGACCCGCCCAAGCGCGGGTCAGATCAGTCTGATCCACGCAAACGCGGGTCAGATTGCATACGACCCGCGCAAGCGCGGGTCGGATGCAACCGACCCGCGCAAGCGCGGGTCAGACAGGTCCGACCCACGCCACGCAGTCCGGATCCCGAAACGCGTTTTGACGGTTTTAAAGTTGTTTTCACATGATTTATCTATTCCAGGGGTTCCTAACTGACTTGATATCATCCCCAAACGTGGTTAGGCTGTTGTTAACTGAAGATAGAGCCAAATCACTTGTTCTCATCCAAATAACCGCATCCGGGGCCTATAAATACGAGCCAAAGGCCTCCATTTTCGAGACCTGGAATTTTATCAAGAGGACGAGGTGTTGTTGGATTGAAGAGTCAAGGAGCACGAAATTTTAGCGAAGGCTAGTGGGATCCTGGCGAACTTCAGCACAAACGAGAAGTCGTTCGAAGGATCTGAAGCCCGTACGTCCAAACCTTGAGATTAAGCTTGGTCTTAATCTCGAGAAGAACCCTGATTTCGTTTAGTCGATCTCAGCGCTTCAAATCAAAAACTTCCTGGGCAAAGGCGAAGCTCTGTCGAATTTTCCTACAACCGGATCTGATTCGCGGTCATCCACGGATTAACCCCGGCACCGGCAAAGAACCCACGCAAGCAAGAGCCGATAAACGGATCTTGCGTTTATTTTCAAGAAAGTTATAATCTTTTATTTTTGTTATATGAATTCATTTGTAACGACTAAAGTTTAATGAAATCAATGACGAAGGCAGCTTTCCACGAAAACACTATAGTGTAGTAGTAAAGTATATTGATAAACTTGAAGAAAAAAGTGCTCCAAGGGTTTGCTTTGGGACTGCTGAAATCCTCTAATTGGGTTAGGAAATAAATCATGTGTCATTTAGATCCTAAATCCTTTCAGGGGGAACCTTTGAACTGGTTATCTTTCTAGTGTTAGTCTAAAGTGTAGACCCAAAGTTGAAGCCGAAGCTGGAATCACGAAGAACACAGTCCAAAAAGTCCAAGAGAACTGCCAGTCAGCCTGGTGGTCGATCGCGAGTCAGCAGCGGTCGATCGCGAACGTGCACAGGAGTCAGAGAGAGGCTGGAACTGAAGGCGGTCGACCGCGACGGTCGACCGCGCCAACCCTGTAATGTTTTTTGCTCTTGGGTTTTGGTTCGGTCGACTATCGTGGTCGACCACGATACATGCGCGGTCGACCGTCACAGTCGACCGCGATGCTATTTGCCAGATTCCTTATGAGTTCAGAAAATCTGTTTGGACTGGGTTTGATATAAATACCCAAACGTTTTTAGGGTTTGTTAAGCATCAGAAAACCATCAAAAGAGAGAGCTTTTGACGGAGAGATCTCAAAGAGATAAAACCCTAGTTTGAGAGCTTGTATTTCTTCTTCAATCAATAAAAGAATTGTGTAGTGTGGCTCCCGAGGACGTAGGCACGTTGCCGAACCTCGTTAAATCTGTGTGTTTGTTTCTTTTATTTTTCTACAAGTTTTGATCTTTATTTGTGGTGAATTTTCCTACTTTCAAACACAAGGTCCAGAAGGACAAGAGTTCGATTTGATTGTTTCAAATCCCCAACAACTGGTATTAGAGCTTCGTTCAGCAATTTGTGTGAAAGCCATGGCGGAGGAAATCAAATCTAAGATCGAGAAGTTTGACGGTTCATACTTCACCCACTGGAAGTCACAAATGGAGGACTATTTGTACCAGAAGGACTTGTATCGCCCGTTGATGAGCAAGGAAAATGGACAGAAGAAAGATGAGTCAGATGATGATTAGGAGATACTGGATAGGAAGGCTTTAGGGCAAATCCGGTTATCGCTCGCCAAGTCAGTAGCTCACAACATATTGAAGGAGAAGACGACGGTGGGGCTTATGGAAGCGCTCATGAAGATGTACGAGCAACCGTCAGCAGTAAACAAGGTGTATCTTGTCAAGACTTTTTTCAACCTCAAGATGACAGAAGGATGGTCCTTCACGATGCACACCAGCGAGTTCAACATGATTGTTGATCAGCTTATCTCCGTAGACATCACGTTTGATGAAGAAGTGCAGGCCCTACTGTTACTAGCGCAGTTGTCAGATAGTTGGGCAGGTTGTGTGACGGTAATCAGCAATTCGACGGGGAAAGAAAAGTTGAAGCTGAGTGAGGTGGTTAGCATGATTCTATCCGAGGAGGTTAGAAGGAAATCGTACGAATCAGAAGGTTCAGGTTCAGCCCTAAATTTCAAACAGAGAGGCAAAAGCTAGAAGAAAGGAAACCAGAACAGGAATTGGTCAAAATCAGTGAAGAAGATGTCGAACTCGAAGGTTAGGCCTATCAAAGGAAAGTGTTGGAACTGCGGCCAGGAGGGCCATATATCTTCAGTCTCAAGAATTCAAAGAAGGATGCGGGTGAGCAATCGTGCAGGATGCCTTGATCCTTGCTATGGACAGCGACACGGATTATTGGGTCATCGACGCAGGAGCCTCTTTCCACGCCACTGCTAATAGGAAGCTTCTTCAGAATTATGTACCAGGGGACTTTGGAAAAGTGTATTTAGGGAATAACGAGCCTTGTAATATTGTTGGAAAGGGTAAAGTACAGATTCAGATGAAGGCTGCATCTTTGGGAAGTAGAAGAGGGTTAGTTTCCAGAAGGGTGGAAGGCCACCAAAGGCTCAGAAGCTAGAGTTGATTCATACAGATGTATGGGGTCTAGACAGTGTGTCTTCTTTTGGGGATTCGAGATACTATGTCACCTTTATCGACGATCACTCAAGGAAGGTGTGGGTCTACTTTATAAAGCACAAGTCAGAGATGTTCAGAGTCTTCAAGAAGTGGAAGGCCATGGTGGAGAACAAGACAGATCTGAAGGTGAAGTGTCTGAGATCAGACAATAGTGGAGAATATGAGCTGGAGGAGTTCAAGAGGTTCTATGCTACAAATGGTATTCGTTTAGAGAGGACTACTCCAGGGACGTCGTAGCAGAATGACATTGCAGAGAGGATGAAAAAAACCTTGATGGAGCGTGCTAGGAGCATGCGATTACATACAGATCTGCCTAAGACATTTTGGATGGATGCAGTGCATACGGAAGCTTACCTTATTAATCACGGGTCATCAGTTCCATTGGATTTTAGGATTCCAGAGGAGGTTTGGAGTGGAAAGAAGATAAATCTCTCACACTTACGGGTATTTGGTTGCGTGGCTTATGTTCATATCAGTGACCACGTCAGGGACAAGCTAGAGGCTAATTCACATAAGTGCACATTCATTGGATACAACATTGATGAGTTCATGTATCATCTTTGGGATGAGAAGAACAGGAAGATCATCAGAAGCAAGGACATGATATTCAATGAGGAGGTGATGTACAAGAACAGAAAAAATACTAAGGATAGCCAAAGCAGTGGGAGCAGCACTTCGGATGCAGGTGGATCCGAGTACATGGATTTAGAGGAACTTCCAGATAGGGATGATGATGTTTGTTCTGACCAAAGAACGGAGGAGGCTCTAGGTGAAGAAATAACTACCCAGAGCGTGGAGCTTAGGAGGTCATCCAGGGTACCCAAACTGAATCCTAGATATCTCTCATCTCTTGATTACTTATTATTAACAGATAGCGGTGAGTCAGAGTGTTATGAAGAGGCAATGCAAGTGAGTGAATCTCAGCAGTGGGAGCATGCGATGCAGGAGGAGATGGATTCTCTACTCACTAATGAGACATGGGAGTTAGCTCAGCTACCTATTAGCGCAGCTACCTACTCAGAAGAATGCATTACATAACAAATGGGTCTACCGGATCAAGCAAGAAAGTGATGGAAGTAAGAGATTCAAGACCAGATTAGTAGTAAAGGGGTTTCAACAGCGGGAAGGAGTGGACTACACGGAAATATTTTCCTCTGTTGTGAAGCTCGCAACCATCAGAGTGGTGTTGAGTTTGGTAGTTGCAGAAGACCTCTTTCTTGAGCAGTTAGATGTGAAGACTGTCTTTCTTCATAGTGACTTGAATAAAGAAATCTACATGAAGCAACCTGTTGGATTCATTAAAGAAGGAAAGGAATAGATTGTGTGTAAGCTCAAGAAGAGCTTATATGGTTTGAAACAGGCTCCGAGACAGTGGTACAAAAAGTTTGATAACTTCATACAAAATAATGGCTACAAAAGATGCAATTCGGATCATTGTTGTTATTTCAAGAGGTTCGAGTCCAGCTTCATTATATTATTATTATATGTTAATGACATGTTGGTAGCAGGACCATGTTTAGAAGATATAAACAGTTTGAAGAAGCATCTAGCAAAGGAATTTACAATGAAGGATCTGGGTGTAAAGAAGCAGATTATAGGGACGCGAATCAGTAGGGATGAAGTTGAAGGGACGTTGAGATTGAGTCAAGCTGAACACATTGAGAAGGTACTTCAGAGGTTCAATATGCAGAATGCTAAAGTTGTTAGCACGCCCATTGGAAGTCAGTTCAAGCTAACTGAGGAGCAATCACCTAAGACAGATGCAAATAGAGAGCATATGAGCAGGGTGCCATATTCTTCGGCCATTGGGAGTCTCATGTACACGATGGTTTGCACGAGGTCGGACATCGCCCACGTAGTGGGAGTTGTGAGCAGGTTTGCTAGCAATCCAAAAAAGCAGCATTAGGAGGTCATGAAGTGGATATTGCGGTACTTGAGGGGAACAACGAACAAACCATTATGTTTCAGGAAGAAGGAGTTGGTGCTGCAGGGATACGTGAATGCGGACTTCATCGGTGATTATGATACGAGGTGAAGCACCACGGGGTATGTTTATACCTTAGCGTCAACAGCAGTGAGCTGGGTCTCACGTTTACAGAATATTGTGACTTTATCTACAACTGAGGCTGAGTATGTCACGGTGACCGAAGCAAGCAAGGAAATGATCTGGTTGAACGGGTGCTTGGAAGAATTGGATCTGAAGCCAGGAAGAAGAGTTCTTTATTGTGATAGCCAGAGCGCTATACATCTTGTCAAGAATCCAATATATCATGCCAGAATGAAGCACATCGATGTAAAATACCATTTTATACGCTCGCTAGTTGAAGAGGGAAAGTTATACTTAATGAAGATTTTAGGGAGTCAAAATCCGACGGACATGTTGACGAAGGCAGTCACCATTAAGAAACTGGAGTTGTGCGCAACTTTAGTTGGCCTTCACGAGTAGAAGACGAAGACGGAGCCACACTACGAGGATCGGCGAGATTGTCGGGATATTGTTGATTGAAGAAAGGATTTTTCCGAGGAGGAGAAGATACATGCGAAGAAGGGGAGAATTCGGGAGAACTCACTGATGACACTTTGGTCTCCAAGTGGGAGATTATTAGTCTAAAGTGTTGACCCAAAGTTGAAGCCGAAGATGAAATCACGAAGAACACAGTCCAAAAAGTCCAGAAGAACTGCCAGTCAGCCTGGCGGTCGACCGCGAGTCAGCGACGGTCGACCGCGAACGTGCACAGGAGTCAGGGAGAGGCTGGAACTGAAGGCGGTCGACCGCGCCAACCCTGTAATGTTTTCTGCTCTCGGGTTTTGGTTCGATCGATCGTCACGGTCGACTACGATATCTGTGCAGTCGATCGCCACGGTCGACAGCGACGCTGTTTGCCAGATTCCTTATAAGTTCAGGAAATCTGTTTAGACTGGGTTTGATATAAATACCCAAACGTTTTTAGGGTTTGTTAAGCATCAGAAAACCATCAAAAGAGAAAGCTTTTGACAGAGAGATCTCAGAGAGATAAAACTCCAGTTTGAGAGCTTGTATTTTTTCTTCAATCAATAAAAGAATTGTGTGGTGTGGCTCCCGAGGACGTAGGATGTAGTTTCAGAATGATATGCGTTTATGTTGTTTGATCTATTGAAGAAACCATTATGTTGACTTTCTCTCTGAGCAGTAATGATTATGGAATGGTGAGTCTGTAAGGTAGTTCATGTGGTTTTTTCTTCTTTATTTAAATTAGGATTCTTGTGGTTTTAACCAGCCCTTCAGATTTCAGGATTTTTCATTATTTGTATACAGGTCAGAATACTTTTTTCATTTACACTTAGAACATGGTTACACTCATGCTTGATATTTTAGAAAATACTTTCCACGATTTATCATCAGTTTTTTGCTAGACATATATTTACGTATTCAACGATATATCATTAATTTTGTTTAATATATTATCAAACTTCACATAATTCTAAAATATAGTCAATTGGACCTTCAAACTGGAGACACTAGAGGGAGCAGCACATGTTTTCATACGAGGGATAGAGACGTTGTCGATGACGACGAGATGTAAGGTGTTTTTAATGTAATGAACAACTTTTTATTTATAATAGTACTTTACTTTTATTCATGTCGTGTACTCTATGTTATTCATCTCGTGTTATGGATGAACTTGACATTGTTAGTGTATATGTTATAAATATTCAGATAATATAAATTTTTACTAAAATGGATATTGGCATAGATTGTTGAATGTGTATATTGGATTGGATTGTTGGATGTGTATTTTGAATTGGATTGTTGGATGTGTGTATTAGATATGAGTATTGATTATATTGGATTGGATGTGTATATTAAATATACAGAAATCATGTATTTATGTGTATATTGTGAATGCAATGTAATATACAGGAAATCACATTTTAAAAGGTTTTTTCGTCGAAAAAAGAGCAACCTAGATGGAAATTCCGTCTAGGTTGCTACAGTAGAAACCTAGATGGAACTGTAGCAACGTAGCTAGAATTTCTATCTAGGTTGCTACAGTAGCCGTCTAGTTTGCTACAATAGTAACCTAGACGGTTACTCTAGCAATCTAGACGGAAATTTCGTCTAGGTTGCTACAGTAGCTACCTAGATAGATTTTCAAATTCTGTCTAGGTTTTATTCCATCTAGCTTGGTCAATCTAGACAAAATTCCATCTAGTTTGACTCAAACTAGACGGAATTATCCTAGACAGATTACCGTCTAGGTTGATCAACCTAAACGGGATTCCAAGCAACCTAGATGTAAGTTTTCGTCTAGGTTGCGTGTTTTTCTACTAATGCTTCTTGCGTATATCTAGCAACACACCCTTGTTTCATACTACTCTAAGAAACAACTCCTCCTCCAAAGATGAACAAGTGTCCCGAAGTGGACTTTCCGTCATCTTTATCACCTCCGAAATCAGCATCTGAGTAACCGAGAAATTCAAGCGAATCGGTTTGATAAACTAATCTATGAGTCAATGTACCTCTGATATACTTCATAATCCTTTTAACAGCTTCCCAATGTGTTGGTCCTGGATTACTTTAATATCGACTAACTAGACTTACATCATAAGCTATATCAGGTCTGGTGCACAACATTGCATACATCAAGCTTCCAATTGCTTGAGCATAAGAAACATCTAATGGCTTTTGCCCCTCTCCAGGGCTTAGTTCTTTACATGATCTCTTTCTCATGACCAACAGTGTTGGTGCCGGATTGGAATTCTCCATTCCAAACATTTTAGGAACTGATCTTAAATATTTTTTTTATTATAGCCCCGCTCTTCCTTTCCTCTATTATTCCATCTTCTCCCCAAAACCCTCTCTTGAAACCCTAACTCCAAAAAATAGCGAATCGATCAAAGCTCGTATGCGGCCAAGCTTAGAGATCGATCAAGAAATTGAGGAGATCGGAAGCAGCCTGTGAGATCGATGAAGAAATGGAGGGGTTTGAACAGCAGCAGACACGTCGTCGCTATTACCGTCGTCGGTGATCTCAACTCCCAGCAGTCGTCGTCATGGCTCTGATACCAGTGATCGAACACAGAGAAGAGGGGGAAACAACAGATTTTTGAGGGGGCTGTTGGATATAGGTGCCCTGCAGGCAATAATTGTATATTGTAACAGGACCTATATGAATATAACATCCTTGTTTAAAATAATAGTATGCTATTTTGGTCAGATTTATCTGGTATTTTAATACAGATAAAGTCCTTAGAATGATACTAGACTTTCAGATATTTCGGATATGATCATAATGAAGAGATCTGATTTGTCGCTAACGTATATTCTAAAATGTTCCTAGTCGATGAAGTGTTAAAATGGGACATCATCACTTTGGTAAGACTAGTGTATACTTTATTTCTTCTTTGGAAGGACGATGATCCATCTCTTAGATCATTGATGTGAGGCATCAAGATATAGTATACAGGTGACTCATTAGTGAATGAGTTGACTGAACGACTCACTGAGAACATCTAGTTGGTAATTATACTTAACTGTCAAATAGAAGTTCTCAAGTGATATAGTACATAGTAGTCTCTTGACCTGAGGCATGAGTGTAATATCTTATATGTCAGTAAAGATGTATTTAGACTTTTACCTAACCACAGTTCTTATTGAATTGTGCATAACGGTTCTTATTGGGTACATCCCGAGACATAAGTAGATATTGAGATGCCAAGAAGGGATTCGTCTCCTCCAGTATAGGGGTTGATGTCATAAGATTGTTTGATATAACTATAGCCTGGAAATCCTTGGCCGAGGTAAATAAGATAAACTGAGTGTCAGTTTGATCTTATAGGTTTTGAGTTTAATATCTACAAACACTAATTGAGCAATTAAGGGTTTGACAGTTTTCCATACCCTAGGCTTAATAGTTTGACATGGTTTGACAAAGAGACCGGACTGTACGGCATTATCACTGAGTGGTCCTGATAAAATTATGTAAGCATCTTGCAGACATTTATCATAACTTATACCCGGGTAGTCTTCATGTGTAGCTAGCACCTCTGTTGTACTTGTGGATATGATCCACTGCCGAGTTCTTAAGTTGGGCCTGTTGGCCTTCTTGTTTTAATGATGTTTAACAAACAATTTACTACTAATGTTGTTTGTCTAGTATTTGTACATTCCTATGTTTTGTAGACAAACAACGTTGTTGGAGGATGGATGGAATCGAGCCTTAACGATCATATCAAATGGAGGTTGGCGGAATTGTGGAGTGAAGCATCGTACAATTCAAGTTCAAGATCCAAGTTTAGCTTCATCCGTGAGATTACCAAGAAAAGCTACAATGAAGATCAAGATCAAACTTTGGTAACATTTAGTTTAGG
>BQKN01000603.1:157171-226168 GCA_022839385.1 Asparagus kiusianus
TATTTCATCATATAGGATATATCACTTTGTGTATATTGCATTTTCTTGCTCATAAGTAATTATATATCATCTTGCAAGAATATACTTGTTAAGTAATTTTAATTGGCATTTAATCGGATTAGATTAGCATAAGACCCTAATCACCCCCCCTCTAGGGTCTAACAGGGCCCTAGAGTCACACCAAGCGCGTACTTGAATCCTATGAAACACAATTTATAGAGCGATGCGTATGATTGATACGCATATATGATTTTACCAGATACACATAAACGGTTATGTATATCGATAAAATCGGAATGCTCTCTTTAATGTAGGGATTATGTTAGATTTAATTAGGATGGTCCTATTATGTATTTCATGCTCTCTACATGCTTAGTAATTTTACACATACAATATTCCGTTGCGTATTTAGCATGTAATTAGCACGAATTTCCAACAGGGGCTTCGATAATAGGTAAGGGGTTTTTTGATTATGTGTTGTTGTTTTCTCAAGGAGAACAATCCTCCTTTTATAGGGGCCAAACCCATCATTTCCACCCCCTCATAACCGCCCCTGAGAGATATTCTCTCAACAAACCCATTTTTCACACCACGTTTTTCACAACTTGAGAGCTGTTGATTTGGTCACACAAGACCAAGTCAGAGTTACCGTTATCATTGATTTACTTATATTATAAGTCGTAACAGATCTCTTGCATAACCTCAGGTTTTGCGTAATTTTTCTCTTGGACAATTTTACCCCTAGGTTGTTGGAGGGTGAATAGAATTACCTCCCACTTTTTGCATAAACATAGAATATGCAGTGAGCTAAAAATAAATTACAATGATAAATGATAATTAGCAATAATATTAATGCAAATACAACCAACAAGAGACACACGAAATATTATAATGGTTCAAATAAACAATCATACATCTACTCTTCTTTCTCGCGAAGGCGCTTCCTCACTATAACAGATTTCTCCTAAATCGCGGACCCGATTGAGTAGGCTTACAAGGTCGTGCCCTAGTTTCAACCCGAAACCAGTCGTCTAACCTAGCTCTTACAACGAGTAACTCGTAACCCTAGCTAGTCCCAACCCTCAATTTAACTTGCTTGAGTGCACCTTAAAAGACATTCAATGAAAAGAAAAAATAATTAACAATTAAGCATGATACGAAAAGTAGATAGTTTTTAAAAAAAATCATATTGTTTTATTAGATTTGTAAATGAGATTGATAGTTAAGCTATCCAATTTTGAATTTCAAACTTAAATTGGTAATTTATTTAAGAAAAATCCTACTATTAAAACTATAAGTTTTAACTAATAAAAAAACTCTACTCACTTCTTCTAATTTCATAGCAAAAAGAGGTTACACATTGTCTCATCCTCCATAAGCATTTAGTGTATTCCTTAATGGATGATCTGTATGTTATAGTTTACAAGGAAATATAATCAATCATATCTATTATCACACTAGGGTAGCTCAGTGTATTCGAAGAGCATACAAACCCACATATATAAAATGAAGAAATCAAAACAATTCGTGCGAGCACGGGATTAATATTGGTAACATTGTAATACTAAGTCTCTGATCGTAGCTATTAAGAACTAAACACAAGCAAATATGTGCCAAACAATCAGAATAAATTACTAGCATGGAAATTCCAACGATTCTCTAATTTGGACTTTATTTTTTGTTAGTATCATGACTTGGATAGATTTCAATATTTTCTTAGCATATATTACACATTGTTTTGGAAAACTTTTTCCACGATCAAGAGAAAACGAGCTAATTTCATGATTTATATGTACATTCAAACAAATTGCATTGTATAGAAAATAGAATGTTTATATACACAACTAAATTTATATTTGATCACATAAACTGAACATAGTCTAGCCAACCTTTGGAATGTTGTTGAAATGACATAAGCTAGTTCAACAGCATCCAAAAGCTAATTACAACGGAATAAGGCGAGATTCCATTGCATCATAATTACATAGAAAATAAATACAAAAAAATAATTGACACAGTGATTACTTCTCTATAGCTTTTTTCCTCAAACATCCAATAAGTTATCACTCATATTTAGTGGAATATTTCCAATATAATGCTAACACACCCTACTTGCAAGGGAAACAAAAATCTACGAGTAGATTGCACAGACTTTGTTTAAACTTTTGAGAAAAGGCTTCATTTAATTCAAATAGCATCATTGTTGACAAACTTATGCACACCAATGTCCATTTTAAGATGCAACAAAGCAATAGTAAACATATGAGTTCAGATATTATTCACTACTAAAAAGTAGTAGATAGATCACTACTATACTACAACTATGCATTCAAACTGCATAATCAACAGGCATATAACCTTATTTTATTTTTATTTTTATTTCTTTTCTGTTCAAAAAGAAACAAAATCATGTTAGTCCTAGTAAGAGAATTATCAGCATTATCATCCCCATAAGACAAAAGCGAACAATTTATGCCAACATATTAATATGGAAGTACTTTCATGATGAATTTGTTGGAAGCTTTGTCATGAAAAGACAATTTTGCCTTTGTGAATAGTCCCACATTGGAAAATAAGATGAATAGTGAAGGGTATATAATGGTTCTCTCCTTTTTGGGCTTTGAATAGTGTTTTGAGTTTTGTGGGCTTTGCATTTCTACCACACACGCGCGCGCGCACGCACGCCACGCCTCGCCGCACCGCACACGCACACCATTTTGCTTCTCAAGATTTTATTTTTGCACGTTTTACACATTCTGTAACGGCTGCATGCGGGTAACGGAAGCAAAACTTGTGCGTAACGGTCCCTTGGATTCAGCGGGGGTTACACCTCTCATCACCTATAAAAGAAGGCTTGGAGCTCATTCAGAATCACACCAACGAAGAGGAAAACTTCTAAACTCTCTTCTTTCTCTACTCTCATACCTCCAAGAAATTTCGGCTACATATTTTCTATTCTTTGGGCAACCGTTTTCGTCTGAGCATAAGCTCTGTGACTCACGTCCGAGTGCAGAGGCCGGCCGATTCCGGGGGTTTTTACCGTTAGGGGAGAGAGGACAAATTACTCCAGGGCGATAGGCGGGTCCTTAATCTTCTAGAGAGTGCCCAGATAACGAGCCCCACGGCTGCTGAAACTCCAAGAACAAAAGCAACTGGAAAGAGGGCTCTTACTGAAGCAGAAGAAGTTCAGTACGAGAAACGTACTCGTAGGAAACTGCTAGTAGACCCTCCTGCCCAGAAGCTGATGGCGGATGCTTTTAAATCTGCCGGTGAAGGGGAAGAGCAAGAACCAGCTGTTGCAAGTCATCCCGATCGCACAGCTCCTCATTCTGGGGGTTCTACATTTTCCGAAGAATTTTCTTCTCGCTGTCCTTTGGACCCAGAAGAGGGTGGAGATGAATCCCTGATTGGGGATATGGAGGCTTCTCCTGATATTTCACCACTTCCAGAGCAAGCTCTAGGTGCTCTTCCTTCATATGCAAGGACACTGCCTACAACGTCCCCCTCTGAAGGGATTTGATCGCCTACAGCTGAACCGTTAGCAGATGAAGCTGCAAATTTTAACGAGAATCAGTCTCCTACTTCTTCTGCGTTATTGCCACCCTCGGGGGTTGTTATTCCTAGCCCTACGACTGGTATAATGGCCAAAGCAGATATGATTGTGAGTTCTCCCGGTCTCTCGACTGCAGATGATGAGGAATCGTTAGATTATGGGACCTCTTCTCACAACGAAGATGCTGATGAGGAGGATAGCGATGGTTACAATGATTCCGCTGGTTGGGCTGATCCGGCACCACCCTCTTCTGATAAGGCGTCCGGTTATCTTCCTTTTTACCCTACTGGTAGAAATTACACACTCTGATTTCTCTGGTGTTTCTTTCTTTTATACTGACTGCTCTTTTGTGTAGGTTCTCCAACTCGTGAGGCTGCTGATACGTCATCGTCTCTCCGCCCACAAGCAGCAAACATTCCTCCCTCTGAATCATTGCCGGTGACGAAAAGTTCTTTGCCAGAAGAACCTCTCTCGCTAACGATCCCTCTCAAGTCTGTGGGGTCGAAGAATGCGCCGGGCTCAGCCTAAATAGGAGCACTCATGGTCCTTCCTTCTAGTCCTTCACAACTGGACATCACGATGGCTTCTCCGGCTTCTTCACGGTCGTCACCCACCGTTCTTGCATCAGGATCTACGATTTTGGGCTCCCCCACAACATCTCATGTGAGATCTCTAAGTCCAGTAGTCCTTCCCTCCATGCTCAAGATTCTTGTACGACCTTTGGAGGATATGATGAAGGTGACTATTGAAGAAGTTGGTGCTGGACGAGCTTCGTTTGATTCTTTCAAACCAATACTCATGCCTTTCTTGAGCGGCATCCGATATGTAGATGACGCTCGTTGGTTCCAGTACTACTCTGAGAGCATCTCTCGATTGGAAAAAGATCTAAGGGCTTTGGAGGAATTACATCATACTGATCTTGCTACCCAGACCACATTAGTTTTTGATGATCTTAAGGCTGAGGCAAACCGACAGTATGAGACTCTTCAGGAAAATATCGCTGGAAGGGAGCTTGAGATTGCATCCTTACAGGGGCAATGCATTCATAAACAGCACGCTGTGGATGCTTCTAATGCTGCCATACAAACGTCTCGTGCAGAAATTGATCGTCTCAAGGTGGAGTTGGTTCGACACGTGGCTGAACTCGCGTGAGAGGAAGAGATCTTGAAAAGGCTCACACTAGAAAGCGTGAAGACTTATACCACCTACCGTTCGTCGGTGCAGGACCTTGAACTTATCCAAAAGGAAGCTAATGCAATTGCGCCGGACGAGAGCGCACTTAAGAAGAAAGCCGAGGTGATGGTGCAGGCTGCTCACGAGGAAAGACTATCTGCTATAAAATCTCGGCTTGCGTCTTTCACTTTTGTTGGTCCAGAGGCTTAATTATGTATCGTTCTTTTTGTTTGATAAGAACAGGCTTTTTGTATCACTCCTTAATATTTCTGAGCAAAATAAAAAGAGTGATTTTGTCTTGTCTCTATTTATTGCATGTGTCGTGTTCTGACTTGCAACAATGAAGTTATATGGAAAATGCCCAATTTTTAAAATTTCCTTTATTATCATCTAAGATAATTCCAGAAAAATTTTAAATTGTTGGGGATGGGTATATGAACACTCGTTATTCGTTTGTAGAAGAATTAACTGGTTCAAACGGGTTAGAACTGTTAGAGGTGTCTTGTTAACATAACAGAGATTTGGGAATCTATCGCTCCATTGAAAAGAGTCAATAGATTAATTTTGTCAGAGGTATGATTTTAACATGAAATGCGAGAAATTACGATCTGGGCACTTTTGAGGACTTATCGCTCTATTGGAGAGAGTCGATAAGTAGATTTTTGTCAGAGGTGTAGTGTTAACATGACAAGAAGAATATTGCGATCGGAGCAATTTTGAGGACTTATCGCTCTATTGGAGAGAGTCGATAAGTGTGTTTTTTGTCAGAGGTGTAGTGTTAACGTGACAAGAAGAATATTGCGATTGGAGCAATTTTGAGGACTTATCGCTCTATTGGAGAGAGTCGATAAGTGGATTTTTATCAGAGGTGTAGTGTTAACGTGACAAGAAGAATATTACGATTAGAGCAATTTTGAGGACTTATCGCCCTATTGGAGAGAGTCGATAAGTGGGTTTTTCTCAGAGGTGTAATATTAACGTGACAAGAAGAATATTGCGATCGGAGCAATTTTGAGGACTTATCGCTATATTGGAGAGAGTCGATAAGTGGGTTTTTTTTTCCAGAGGTGTAGAGTTAACGTGACAAGAAGAATATTACGATTGGAGCAATTTTGAGGACTTATCGCTCTATTGGAGAGAGTCGATAAGTGGATTTTTGTCAGAGGTATAGTGTTAACGTGATAAGAAGAATATTGCGATCGGAGCAATTTTGAGGACTTATCGCTCTATTGGAGAGAGTCGATAAGTGGGTTTTTTTTATCAGAGGTGTAGTGTTAACGTGACAAGAAGAATATTACGATTGGAGCAATTTTGAGGAATTATCGCTCTATTGGAGAGAGTCGATAAGTAGATTTTTGTCAGAGGTGTAGTGTTAACGTGACAAGAAGAATATTGCGATCGGAGCAATTTTGAGGACTTATCGCTTTATTGGAGAGAGTCGATAAGTGGATTTTTATCAGAGGTGCAGTGTTAACGTGACAAGAAGAATATTACGATCGGAGCAATTTTGAGGACTTATCGCTTTATTGGAGGGAGTCGATAAGTGGGTTTTTATCAGAGGTGTAATGTTAACGTGACAAGAAGAATATTGATATAATTTGAACCCATCTAGGGGACTCAGTGTCTCGCTAGGGAAACTTGCTAAGTGGTTTATCATCGGAGTAATGATTTACGATACTTGTGATTTGGACAAGATTTTGAGAATCTTATCACTTTGTTAAAGAGAGTTGATAAATTGGTTATTTACTATTCCTTTAGGGGAGAGTTAGTAAATTGATCATGATTTGAATGATTTTGAGGACTTATCGTTCTGTTGGTGAGAATCGATAAATGGATTTTGACAGAGGAATTATCGTTACGATGATGTAAGCTAAATTCAAGCTCTGTGGGGATGACATTCGTCTGAGGTGTAATATTAACCTGACGAGGATTTAAACTTTGCTGAGGAAATACAGAGGTTTAATCAATGCCATGTTAAAAGAGTTCTTGAACTTAAGAAATAAGTATCATGTTTTTGCCAATACAAAGGTGTGTCCTTTGTTTTAAATAATCACAACGCAGGGGTGACCTTTGCGTTTAAGGTTCGAAACGCAGAGTTAAGAACTCTTATAACGCAGGTCTAAGCCTAGCGTTTGGGACTTAAACGCAGAAGTGAACTCTGCGTTAAGATCTAACCGATCTTATCGATTAACGCAGAAGATTGCGTTTCAGAATTGGTTGGGATTCTTTCTTAGAGTCCCGAACCGATTTAACAGCTTGACGGCTGTTATAAATGGGCCTGTAAGGTCACATCAAGAGTTATTCATTGGCTCTTTTTTATTTTGCTTAGTTCCGAGAACGAGAATTCTCGTTTGAATTTCGATCGATTCCCCGACGAACTCCGCCTTCTCCGATCAACTGCACGCATGGCGCCAAGGAGGATGAGTTCGGGTTCTAAGAAGATCGCCAAGGCTTCTTTGGAGGCATCGCCGGCCGAGAACGCCGGTGGCGTTGCTGCTCTCACGAGCGCTTCGACATTGCCGTCGCCGCTGCATGGACCTCGTTGCTGTGGTAAGTGGTGGCCATGGCAACTTGTTTCGACAAGTTTTCTGAAAACCCTAGATGGGTTCTTCTCAACGAGGAAGATGACTCGTTTCTGTCAAAAACGCAGAGTTGCAACTCCGTGTTAAAATTGAAAAACCGCAGGGTTAAAACTCCGCGTTTAGGAAACGTAGAGTTAAGTCTCCACGTTAAAATTGAAAAACCGCAGGGTTAAAACTCTGCGTTTAGGAAACGTAAAGTTAAGTCTCCACGTTAAACACGAATCTTGGCCTCTGTGTCTGAATATCACAACGCAGGATTCCACCTCTGCGTTCAAATATTATAACGCAGAGTTCAACCTCTGCGTTCAAGTATTGATACAAGGGTCGGCCCTTGTTTTTAAGGCTTGATACGTAGAATCTGTCTTTTGTGTTATAACCCAACTTTAGTGTTAGCAATCTATTTCCATTACTAACTATTTGTTCCTGATTTCGCAGTGCTTTTTCCCAACGTGCCACTTCTGTCGGAGCAGCATTTCAGCTATACCGATGATCCAGAAGTAGGGAGAGCTTTTGGTCTTCACAGAGAGATCCCTCTGTGCACTTTCCCTAGCTTAGAACGGGCACATTTGATTAGATTTGCTGGGTGTTCCACCCTTAGGGCTTTGATCACTGATCTGGACCTAGAAACACCTGCGGGTTTGGATCAATTTGTCAAACCATCATTCTTGTTCGGGGACCATATATCTGCTGATGGCCAAGTTGGGTCCGTAGAAGATTCCCGGATGCTGCGAAGAATCGACGACCGTTTATTCTTTCTTCCGAGCATGAAGAGGATGTATCCACTTTCCTACTTTCTAAGTGCTGGTGGTCGTAGGGGTTTGGCCTTCGATCTTGTTAAGGAGAAGGAGAACATCTCGTTTGGATCTGGTCGATCATCCTGGGTACACATTGGTGGACAACTCAAAGGTTTGAGACCTAGGAGATTTGAGAAAAAGGACCTAGCTCAGGAGGCACCTCTTCCGGCGAACATCTTTATACGCCAGTTCATTGCTGCTCGAGGGGAATTTCCTATGCAAGCTTTTTGTTCTCCTAGTTAGGTGTTCTCTGGAGAAGATGGCTGGTGGACACGTATGGTGGACTTCGTCCTTGAGAAGCTTGAGGGGCCTCTGCTCAGTCTGGTCTTACAATACCGGTCCAGGCCACGAGGCGTGGGATCACCCAGAACTATCCCTCCTTCTTTGCTATGTTAGAGCGGTATAATCCGGATAGCTGCACTTTTTCCACGCCAGTCGGGGAGTTGGGATTTGCTTTGCATGAGATGCACGTAGTGTCAGGACTATCCTTTGGGCAAATGCCCTACGAAGAATTTGTTCCAACCACTGAGGAACTATCCATCCTAAAGACTGCTCACCCAGAGATTTACGACACTTTTTGGGAGTTAATGTGTCATTTCCACATCTACGCTCAGGTCGCTGGGATGCGTGGGGGTGGCCTCATGCATACTGCTTGGGTAGATTACTTATTTCAGAACTTAGGTCAGAAAGATTCGAAGGTGACCCGTCTTGCCGTCAGTTCTGCTAGGAGCATTAAAGCCCGCATCAAAGCTCCTAATACCATTTATAAGAATCAGTGTCTAGAAGATGGATTTGAAGCTGGCAGCGAGTTTGAGAGTTTTCATCATCAAGCCGCCATTCCAATTTCTGACATGGCACTCTTTGCTGGTTTCATAATGCTCTGGTTGAAACGGTACGTTGTGCCCTCGAGACCGGCTGAATCGATCTTGGTTGAGGTCGTCTACCCAGTCGTTCTCTTGGCTCATGGAAGACCACTAAGTCTTCTCTCTGCGATGACAGGCTGTCTGCAGAGAGGTTTACGAGATTTGATTTCAGAACTCCTTGATGTCAAGGAGATGAATGTTGCCGGGAGGAAAGTTTGGAAGACTCCCCAACCCCGTGTACCAATGCCCTATATTTATCTAGTAGCTTGGTTTGTGCTGCATTGTCCATCGTTGATGACGGGAATCGTGCATGATAATGAAACTTATGTTCCTTTCATCCAGAGACTCGAGTCAGCCACGTGGACGTCTGTGTACATAGTCCGGGCTAGATAACTCTTGTCTTTGGAAGACAATTATGATCTCTTTTGCTGCCGTCCTTGTTTCGATGGGGCTGAAGAAGAAGGCCCGAAGTTTGGTGACGTAGTCTTCAAAGGGTCCTCGCTTTTAAACGCATGGACTTTTCAATGGCTTCTTGCCATCAGAGTGGGCTATCTGGTCTTCCGACTAGGCGAGAAATGCATCATTGAGTCATATATTCCTTCGCGTTTCGCTCGACAATTCGGGTATGACCAGCTTTATGTTGGTAACCCTAACCCGCAATTAGCTCATATCGGGAATCTATACGAAGGGGCTCGTGCTTGGTATTTCTTCCTCGCCCGAGGGACTCATGCACAGTTTACTCTGCCCAGTTTGCCGCCTAGTTGTTCCACCGTAGCGGATTTCCGCGATTGGTTTGACAATGCTCCTCAAATCCCAAAATATGATATATAAACTTCATGTATAAATGAGATCCGGGGACTTTATAAATCGAGAAGTAGTTCTGGCAGGACTTGATTACCAGGGATAGAGGATTATTTGTCCTGCGAACGAGAGGTGGCCGGAATCGAGGAGATCCCGAAAGAGTTACCTATTGCTGAGCCTCCTGAAGAAGAGGATACTAAAGAAGTTCTCGAGAGAGCACCCCCTCCTGAGCCTCGCTCTTTAAGGTCATCAGGGAAGAGGGCCCTTACTGCAGAGGAGGAGGGCGAGTATGAGAAGAGAATTTGTAAGCAGAGGCCCGTTGCAGCTAAAAACTCCAAGGGGGGCAAGTTGATGGGGGATGCTATAAAGTCGGCACGTGCTGCATCTCCTGAAGACGAAGGGGATACTATGCTTCAAGCTGCTTCTCCTGGTCCTGAAATGATAATAGGTGCGCGGGGGTCTGCCACCCCCAGCTCAGCATCAAATATGCCTGAAGCGTCATTACCTGAAGCTGTCCATCGTCCCACTCGCACTGATTATGCGAATTGTTTTACTTATCCGACTGCTCCACCCCCAAGCTCGGAAACTTTGAGAAAGCTTATCGAGCAATTAGAGCATTGGATGCAAATGACCATCGACGTCGTTAGTCTCGGGGATGTGAGCTTCAAGGTTTTTGAACCCCATCTGTTGGATTGTCTCACCAAGATTAGGAACCAGGGGAATGCATTATGGACCGAGAATTGCCGCGAGGGCATCATTATTCTGGAATATGAGCTGGAGTTCCTTTCCATGCTGCAACGCGACGACATAGGTCCAGAAGTAGATCAAGCTTTTTCTCAGGCTAAAGCTTTGAAAGCACAGCATCAAGGGGCTCTTCAGAAGAGTTTGTCTGAGACAGAATCTCGTACTGCCCGCCTGCGTGGAGAACATCTCCAAGTACAAGTAGACTTGGGCAGTTTTGCTATGGGTATTCGGGATACTGCAACAGAACTTACTCGTGCTGGTGTGGAGCCCTCTCAAATAACTGCTCAGTTAGCGGGTGACATGGAAGTTATAAAGGGATTAGCTACTTACTGTGACGGGCTTTTCAAAGGTTATTGCGATGAGATTGTCGCTGCTGATAAGCTTAGGCGAGAGCTTGCAGATACAGCACCAAGTGAAGAGGAGCTCAGGAGCAGGATAACAGAAGAAGTCAAAAAAGCTCGTGAGGAGAAAATATTGGCTTTGAAATCCAAGCTCAAGTCTTTTAGGTTGATGGGCCCCGATGCTTAGGGTTTGGATTTCTTTTTAGCTAGGGAATAATTTTGTATCGTTTTCATTTCAATTGTCATCATTTTGTGTTTAGATTAACAATATTGAATGAAAATGATATCATTTTGCCTTTTATCGTTTCCTTTGTTGAAATCTAATTCAAGACCACGACAAATAATGCAAATGCCATAAGTGTAGTGTTAACTTGGCATGAAATCGAAATTTTCTTTATTATTGCTTATAATAGCTCCAGAAAATTTCAATCGTTAGAGGTGTAATGTTAACATGACGACATGCGATACAAGAAAGTCAAAATTTATTCCCGAAATACACTGTGAATTGGCAACCCCCAGCCTGACTTGACTGGAACTTACAAGAGAAAGAAGTGGGCTACATGATTTACGAAAAGTATCTCTTAAGGAACTTCCTATTAATTGGCATCATGAGCCTGTCTCCTTTTTGATTGATAAGGCGGTAAGCTCCACTCGAATAGACTGACTCTATTACGAACGGCCCTTCCCATTTAGGATTGAACTTCCCTTTGGTTTTGCGTGTCATCACCATGGGTCGTCTGTTGGCTAAAACCAAATCGCCTTTCTTGAAAATCCGTTCCTTAACCATTTTGTTGTAGGCTTTGGAAATCCGAGCTTGATACAATTCGATCTACTGCTGAGCTTGAAGTCGTTTGTCGTCTAGGGCTTCAAGTTTTTGTAGACGTCGTTGATGTTTCTCCTCTTCTGTTAGTCCATTTGTGATCGCGACTCTCAGAGAAGGGATTCGGATCTCTAATGGAAATACAGCTTCGCAGCCATATACAAGAGAGAATGGTGTAGCTCTCGTAAGGGTCATTACCGTTGTATGGTAAGCCCATAAGCATTCGCCGAGCCTTTCATCCCAATCACGTTGGCTCTTGGAAACAAACTTTTTGAGAAGCTTCACAATGGTTTTGTTAAAAGCTTCTGCAAGGCCATTTGCTGATGGATAATAAGCCGTAGATGCGACACTTTGGATTCTGAATTTATCACAAAATCTCTGAAACCCAAAACTGACGAATTGTGTCTCGTTGTCGTGAACTATTCGTCTCGGGACACCAATGTAAGACCCCGTAGATTTTTGAGTATGTATATGTGCATCAGTGATGAAGTTGAGTGTGCAAAATTTCAAATCGTGTGCAATAGAAATCGAAGAATGCAGTTTTTAGTTCATGAGTCGACCCATGATATGTTATGAGTCGACTCACTATGTTGAGTCGACCCATGACTGTCATGAGCCGACTCATGAAATCGAGTCCTGTTGTCATTTAGTTTCTGCTGAGTCGACTCATGATATTATGAGTCGACCCAAGACCCATGAGTCGACCCATAAGTGATCGTGAGTCGACTCATCGAGGGTTTTCCAGTTTTCTCAGTTCGGGTTTGTTTGGGTTTCGGGTCGGGTTTAACTATTCATATATATGCTCCTCTACCCGAAAACACTTCATTTTCATCAGTTCTCCCCAGAAACCCTAGCCCCTCTCTCCTCTCTAAACCCTAGCTCGTTTTTGGGTGTTCTTGGGCGATTTTGGGGACTTTTCAGCGGCTTTTTGTGGATTGCAGCGAAGGGGATTGTTCATCATCACTTCTGAGGCGAGTAACATCTCGCCCAATCCTTCTCCCATGTTTTTAACAGTTTATAAATGTTTTTCTTGAGTTTTATTGAGCCTAAGACTTACTTTCAAGTATAAATCAATGTTCTTATTTGGGTGAATGCTAGAAGTCATGTATTTCAGATTTTAAATCCTCACCAACGATGTTTTTGAAGAAAACCCAGATCTGGAAATATTTTTTAAAAGTAACAAATATGAGTTTTTATTTTGATTAAAGGTTTTCACTCATGTTAAGGAGTCAAAAGTTAGGTCTAACATGCTAATGTTCATTGCTCATGCTATATATGAATTTTTATCTCTGCCTCGTAGTCTAGAATTGATAGTTATGGAGGTGGAGATCAGTAAAGAGGGAGTATGGATCGAGATGGTTGAGCTGCAGTGGTGAATTTTTCCTATTCGCAGCTCGTGAGTCGACTCATGACAGTCATGAGTCGACTCATCAGGTGGAGTCGACCCATGACTGTCATGAGTCGACTCACGGGGTTAATTCCTGTTGTTCATAAGTGTCTGCTGAGTCGACTTATAGCTGACCATGAGTCGACCCATCGGAGTTTTTCTTATTTGTTTGTATTTCTGCTTGATCACCTACTGTGCTTATACTTTCATACAATGTTCATATATGATCGAGGATCTTGTAGAGATTTTTGTTGAGCATGAGAATGTTGCCTCGTTTACAGGGTTTTAAATTATAGTATTTATGATTTCATCTACACATATGAGATGATTTTTCTGGCACAAGCTTAGATCTGTACAGCGAGGCATGTACAAGAGTAGAACATGTATACCTTTACTATTAGTACTCTATGACTCATAAACACAGTCCTCGTGTTAGACTATAATCCATGTTAAGTCCTCGTGTTGGACTATAATCCATTTCAATCATGTTTTAGACTTTTGCTAAACCTTGAGCATGTCATTTAACTAAGTTGGGTACACGACATATTGTATTTGGCCGGGACATGATAGCTACCTAGGTTGATCATGACACCTAGTGTAGCTTCGTTTTATTTCCATGTTATCGGTAGAGATGAGTATGTATTCTTTTTCTTTATTTTTCTTGTGACCAACTTCGGGTTTTGTATTTAGGGACCTACAATTTGAGATACAAGGTATATACATGAGGGTTTCCTTGTTTGGATTATTTCGCTCGACGTACCTATGCTCGTGTTGTATTTCCCTAAGTACTAAAACCCATAAATGTTTGAGTAGATGATTTATATTATATTGTATTAACTGTATTTTCTTATACAACAAGCCCTATCCCTTGGGGTTGGTTGTGATATTGTTCGCTAGCGCTTTGACGCTCGTTGTCCCTCCCCCTTTCAGGTAACAAGCCAGGAGCTCGGAGAGTCGCAGGTTGAGGACGACCCTTACTAGTATATGTTATCCTCTTATTAGATGTATTTTATTTTGTACTCCACTTGAGACATTTTTAGACTAGAGAGGTTTATGTTCTAGTTGTAAAGGCTATGTGCCTTATTTTCATGTATCAGATATTATGTATTTTGAGACATGTTGAGACCTCCAGATTTTCATTATTCATTTCAGACTTGACTATGTATTCCAGCTATTTGGTTGATGAGATGTGTTAATTTGATGTTCTATCATTTCATCAAGTTTCTGCTGTAAAACTTTTTACTTGCTTTGTACCTACACAAAACTTTTTACTTGCTTTGTACCTACACCTGTTGTTGACTCCTCTAGATAGATAGTGATTGTGATGGTGAAACATGTTATTACACGGTGGAGTGCATGGTAGGTTTGACATTTCTGGTTTCACCTCGGACTGCAGCCTTGCGTGAACCCAGGGGCGTCACATCTAAAGCGGTAAATAACGTGATGTTTGATGAACTTAATCATATTTGAAGTCTTGACTTCTTTAAGAGGGACCGCCTCCGCCCATTTGGAGAAATAATCAGTTACGGCTAGAATGAACCGGTGCCCTTTGGAAGTCAGAGGAGAGATTGGTCCCACGATATCCATACCCCATATTTTAAATGGCCAAGATGCGGAAGTGGGGTGTAAGTTACTTGGTGCTTGGTGGATAAAGTCCCCATAAATCTGACACGCGTGACAACATTTAGCGTAATCAACTACGTCTGAGAACATCTTTGGCCAGTAATAACCAATTCGTCGGAGGCGATCCCCCAATTTAACCCCGGGTTGATGAGCCCCGCACATTCCGTCGTGAGCTTCTTTGAGGGCGTCTCTTTCTTCTTTACAAGAGAGGCATCGGAGCAGAACTCCATCATGTGATTTACGATACAGGATTTGAGAAACTACATCGTAATAGAATCGGAGGGCCTTTCGCTTGATGGCGGCCGCTTCTTTAGGATCGTCGGGCGGAATTCCGTAGAGAATGTAGTCGATATACGGAAATCGCCAATCTCTAGATTCGAACTCCATGGAGGTTGTACAGACTTCTTCTGTCATTGTCTTGTCTGAGCTTTCCTCCGTAGGAATCTTGGAGCAGTATAGCTCACGTCCTGTGACTGGGATCGTTGTTTCGGCACCTGGCGGTAATGCCAGCGAAGTTGCCAATGAAGCAAAAGCATCTGCATAAGCGTTCTGGGCTCGTGGAATGTATTCAATAAAGAATCATTTGAACTTCTTAGCTTGCTTTAGCACTGCGAAGTAGTACGGGATTAAGTCCTCATGACGTACTTCGTATTCCCCTCGGACTTGATTTACGATGAGCTGAGAGTCACCGTAAGCCTCGAGATGTCGAATATTAAGTTCTTCGGCAAATTACATCCCTATTAGCAGAGCATTATACTCAGCTACATTGTTGGTGCAAGGTTCGATTAGGGAGAATCCCCTTGGGATCACGTGACCGTTTGGGGAGACGAACACCACCCCTACTCCTGCGGTAATTACTCCATGAGGATTTGCTCTAGATGCACCGTCGAAGAATAATTTCCACACTTGTGTAGATTCTCGAGTGACACAAGCTTCGGCGACTTCGTCGGGTAATTCTTCATACAATTTAGATGTCCCTGGCACCGGATGATCGGCTAAGAAGTCTGCCAATGCTTGACCCTTGACTGCCTTTTGGGGCATGAATTGCATGTCATATTATGACAAGAGAATAGCCCATTTTGCGAGCCGACAGTTTAGAGACGATGGTTTCGTCATCAGGACTCTTAAGGGATTTACCTTATAAATGACATGAATTGTTTGTCCAACTAGGTAATGTCGCATTTTTTGAATTACGAATACCAAAGCGAGACATTCTTTTTCGACCGGATTATATCAATGTTCGGCTCCCACCATGGTCCTACTTAGATAATAAATGGCCTGCTCTTGACCTTGATCATCGTTCTGGGCTAGTAAAGCCCCTAGAGAATGATTCATAGCCCTTACATATAACAGGAATGGTTTTCCCGATATTGGGGTCACGAGAACAGGTGGTTGGGTGAGATATTTCTTAATCTCTTTAAATGCTTTTTGGCATTCTTCATCCCAAACAAAGGACACGCCTTTCTTCATAAGTTTCGAGAAAGGTTGGCAGCGCCCCGAGAGATTAGATATGAATCTCCGGATGTAGGCCAGTCTGCCTTGCAGCCCTCTGAGCTCTTTGAGATTCTTCGGCGGCGGCATGTCTTGGATGGCACGCACCTTTTCTGGATCCAGAGAAATTTCCTTGGACGTGACAATAAATCCCAGGAATTTTCCACTTGATACTTCGAGGAACGATTTAGTCGGATTCATTTTCAGTTGATGTTCTCGCATGATATCGAACATTGTCTTCAAGTCTGCAAGATGGTCACTCTTACATTGGCTTTTCACCGCTATGTCGTCGACGTAGCACTCTATCTTCTTACGCAGATGTTCGTGAAAGATGGCGTTCATTACTCGTTGATAAGCTGCACCTGCGTTTTTCAGGCCGAATGGCATCACTGTGTAGCAATACACCCCTAACGGTGTTCTGAATGCAGTATGCTTTTCGTCTTTAGGATACATCTTGATTTGATTGTACCCGGAGAACCCATCCATGAAAGACATCATTTCATATCCGCAGGTGTTATCAATCATAACATCCGTGATAAGAAGCGGGAATTCGTCTTTCGGACAAGCTGTGTTAAGGTCGCGGAAGTCGATGCATATGCGGACCTTACCGTTCTTTTTGGGAACTGGAACAATGTTGGCCACCCAGTCCGAGTGTTGTTCCTCCCTAACAAAACCCGAGTTTATAAGCTTTTTAACTTCAGACTCAATTGCTTCCATGATCTCTGGACGAAACTGACGTTGTTGCTATTTAACAGGTTTTGCATCCGGATCGATGTTGAGACGATGCGTGGCTACTTTTGGGTCAAGACCAGGCATATCTTCATAACTCCAAGCAAAGACATCTATATATTCTCGAACGAGAGATATAAGATCTTCTTTCTCAGATGCTGATAAACCTTCACTTATGAAGATTGGTTTGGGGTCAGATTCGTCCCCCATGTTGACCTGGATTACGTTATCTTTAGTGGGTGGTTCGCGTTGTTCGAAACGCATATACCATAAGATGTTAAGACGTTTGATCCATGGGTCATTGGTTGATTCAATTAACCCTTCATCACCCCTTGCGTCTTCATCTGAATGACTAGTTGAAACCATGTTCACAGTCAAACTTTTAAAGAAAGGTCCAACACTGACGTCGGATTCCCAGGAAGATGTTCCGGAAGAGTGATCTTGACGTAGATAATTACTGATTTCATTTTCCGAGGCAGAAGGAGTTGTGACATAACCTAAACCTCTTCCGGTTTTTTGATAATAATCTGGAGGTTTTCCTTCAGGGGTTAGAGACATTCGGATTGGAATTCGCCTTCCTTTCCCGAAGTTTAAACCCTGTTTTTCATTAAAGTTATATCTCATTCGTTTCATTAAATGTATAGAATTGGGTTCGTGGTAATGGAATTGGGGAATTCCGTCATCTTCCTCTGAACTACCTCGTTTGAGTGGTTCGGGTTTGACTTTACCAAAACAGATCGGCTTCTGCCCTTTCTTTTTGGATGGGACTTTGAAGATAGCCTTCTGTGCATCTTCTACTTCTTCATCTGAAATGAAGGATGACTTAATTGGCAATGTGAGGGATGTTTCTGCACACAATGTATGCCACTGGTTGGTACATGCATTAGGATCATTCTCTATTTGCTTATGTTTAGAGGACACATCAGACAAGTACGCCAAAATAAAATCTTCATTAATACACCATTCACTCTCGCTCGGTACATTATTATTACCCTCATCCTGACCCATTACATCTAGATTCAGTTCCCACGGGCAATCTTCTTCAGGATCTGGTTCAATGTCGGCTTCATTGCCACTGTCCACATCTTCTTTTTTCTGGGATTCCAGGTAAAAAACGGAGTCGGTGTGAAAGTTTTCTACCCTTCGGAAGGGATACTTTTCTGCAATTAGGGTTCGAACTTCTCCCTCATCATTGGCATATTTCATGACCTGACGCAGAGTAGACGGGACAATGCGGTTGGCATGTATCCAGGACCTTCCTAACAATAAATTATAGGAAGTGTCCGCGTCTATGATGTAGCATGTCACCTTGGACTTGAGGTCTCCAATTTGGCATCTGAGTTTGATCTTTCCCAGGGGCCGAGTGTTGTTTGCATTGAACCCGAAGATGGTAGTCTGGGTAGTGTTCAACCGGTGCATAGGGATTCCTAAGACCTGCATGACTCTGTAAGGCATGATGCTGAGTGCGGAGCCCGGGTCAACCAGGACACGACTGATTTCGGAAGATCCGATATACCCCGTGTAGTACAAAGGTCTGTCGTGTTTGTGTTTAACCTGCATATCTTCTTGAGTAAACGATATACAGGGTAAACTTCTTGCAGCTTGTAGACATTGCAGGCAAGGTTGGTTTTCAGAAGCTTCAGGGATTGGAGCGACTTGTGTGATGAAGCTCTCTGTATTCTTTAATGCTTCAATTAGAGCTTCTTTTATGGTTTTGGACAACCTTAGAAGCTCATATAATGTAATTATGGCCGGTATATTGGCCAGCTGTGCCATGATATTAAATTGAAAATGAGCGCTCGATTCTCCAAATTCCTGGTGGAGATTTTTGTTGAACCGAAGCTCCTTTTATTTCCCTTTATCGACTGGTTTCTTTGGTACAGAACCCCCAGCGTCTTGGGGCTGTTCGTTAGCTTCTTGAGTATTCTGGTTGTAGTCTCTCAAGTAAGTCTTTCCTGACCGAGTGCCAGGGTTGTCTCCCGGGTATGCTGCCATGGCAATCCTCTCTTCCTCTGAATCCGTAAGGGTCTTGAGGTGGTCATCATTCTCAGTAACGGATGGGCTAATCATGTTGGAAGACTTAGCCTTGTCTCCTTTCTTCTTGGACGAGGTGTCGTCCACTGTTGGTCTTCCACCAGATCAGGGTGGACCCACATGATTTCTCCTTTTAGAGTGGTGAGGGGTATCAATCCCTTGTCTTTCTGACTGTGCAAATCAGTATTCTTCAGGTGCATTTCTCCTTTATGGATGGGGACAACGCCATCTGCGGTCGCCACTGGAGGGAAGTCACCGAATTGGACTGCTATCATGTTGGTAGATACAGTCTTTTGCTCAGGTTTCAGTGTGAGAACATTGGCGTCCACCAAATTTTGGAGGATGTCCTTAAAGACGTAACATCTTCTGGTAGGATGCCCTAGGAACCTGTGATAGCGACAGTAATTAGGGTCATCTACCTTCCCTGCTTCCTCTGGCTTCTTGATTTCGGGAAGCTGTAACTTGTTGTTCTTCCGCAGCAACTGGAACAAGGTGTCTACATGTTCCTCCTTGAAGGAATACTGTTTGGGCACTCTTTGTTGATTGGGTGTCTTGCCTTGCTTAGCAAGTGGCGATGCTCGCGTGTTGGCGTCGACAGCCAAAGTCTCCTTTCCCTTAGATCGAGGAGCATTGTTCTGATTGCGCTGCTGTTGCGGTTTGGGCTGTGTAACTTCTTCAGCTTTCACCCGAGCAACAATCTCTTCGGCTTGCTCTCCTTGAGACACCAGTTGTCTCCAGGAACGACACTCCGCTACCCCCATCTGAGCAAGGAGCTGAGTCTGCAGGTTGTGCCTGTAAGTTTCAACCAAGGTTGATTGGGTCATACCTGAGGGGCATCGCAATGCCATGCTGCGAAATCTCTCCGCGTAAGCCTTGATGGATTCTCCTTTCTTCTGTTTGGTGGCGAGAAGAGCCAGGACCGAGACTTTCGTATCGTCCTCGAAGAATCTAGCTAAGAAGAGCCTTTCCAAATCTACCCATTTCTAAATAGATCCAGCAGGCAGCTTCATAAGCCATTCAAAGGCCACTCCTTTAAGAGTGCCGATGAACAAGCGGGTCAGGATGTCGTCGTTCACTACCACATCTCCAGTCTGTGACTTGAAGTCGTAAATGTGTTGATTTGGTGATCTTGTGCCATCGAACGGTTGCAAGGTAGGGGCTTTGAACTTTGGAGGGTAGGGGGCTGTGTCCCATTCAGCGGGATAAGGCTGTATCATCCCTTCTTCGCGGAGCTCGCTTCTATCGGCGATTGCATTAATACGAGCCTCCAGTTCATCCACCTTAGAGGACTGAGGGTGTAGCTCTTTTTCCATCTCCTTCTCATTTTCAGAGGAGGACTCTAGGTTGTAAGTCTCACGATCTGAATGTTCGGTCACTTTCTGTTTCCCTTTGGAGGTTGTCCTCCGGGAAGATTCAGGTTTTTGGCCTTTTTCAGCCAGGAGCTGGGCCAACATATCCTTCATCTGAAGAAGGGTCTCCTATTGCGCTTGGAGTATGACGTGATGTTCGTCCACTCTTTTGGCTAGGTCTTCAGGATTCCCAGTCATATAAGCAGAAACCTCTTGTGCTCCGATAGAGCTTGAAGATTGAGATTCGGCAATTGCCGAATGTTCATCGCTTGGTGTAATCCCCTTGGCTAACTTTTGATAGTCAACCAAACGGATAGCTCCTGTCTGAGTCCGAGTATGCCGATATACTCCTTCGAACTCGTCACAAATTTCCCGAACAGTTAGGGAATGACTTCTTTGTGACTCCTCAGAATTGGGATGCGAGGCTTTTCCTCTGCCTATCATGTTAATAGTGACCTCGGGATATTCGATCTCAGAGGCCTTCTTATGGCGACGTTGTCGTTTGGGAGGCCTAACGATATTCGTCAATCTATTGAACACCGACTGTCTAGGCGTAGGTGAACAACAGCTGCATTCGGAGAGGACAGCGGAAATGAGCCGTTCACACTGGCATGAATGAGCCACTTGCTGTGTTGGTCTTCCTCTTGACAGTAACTCACGCAAGTCGGAGACCTGGGAAAGATTTTGTGAGGGTGGAGATGGAACCCCCTGCCCTTGGATGGGTCGGACATGAACCTTAAATCCATGTCGTCCCTCTTGAACCTGACGGACCGTGTCGTGTTCTTGAGAAGAAACACGAGGGTCGCGTTTAGGTTTATAAACACGAGGTCGAGACCTGTGTTTAACTGATGAAACAGACCCCTGTGGGTCTTGTTTTGATTGACGCACTGTTGTGGTGTGCGTTTGGAGAATGAAACAGACCCCTAAGGGTCGTTTTTTGGTTGAACGAACGCTTGTGATGTGCGTTTGGTTGATGAACCAGACCCCTGAGGGTCAGGTTTTGATTGAACGCACACTTGTGTTGTGCGTTTGGCTGTTTGAACAGACCCTTGAGGGTCGTGTTCTGACTGAACGCACGGCTGTGGCGTGCGTTTGGATGATTGAACGTGCCTTTGGGGATCACGTTTTGGGACGCACTCTTGAGGTGTGCGTCTATGTCGAACAACGTGCCACTGAGGGTCGCGTTTGAGTTGGATCACCCGAGGTTCATAGTCGGGTTCATTGCCACGAAGTGTGCGTTCTGGAGCAGAAACGCACAGTTCAGGCAAAGGCTCAGAAACACAGTATTTGCGTTGGGCAGTAGCTCGGCTATTCCGCAAATATGCTCGCCGTATGGATCTTCTCCTTCGTCGAGCAGCGTTTTTCTTGGCTTGTTTCAACGCCTTGGCCGCTGCATCGTCGGCGTTGATTGGTTTTTCCTCCGCCATAGGTCTCTTCTGACCTATTATACGCCGTAGTGATACGGGTGTGGAGTCTTCAACTCGCAGAGCGAGTTTAAGGTCTTGACCAAAGGAGAGGGCTTTCTTTGGCATCTCAGCAGTAGTCGTGACCTCCTTAGAGCCCTTGCGAATATCACGCTTAGTTTTAGGGCTAAGCGATCTAGAGGAGAGAGCCTCCTCGTACTTGGCTTGGTCGAACTCTACGACGAGAGTTTTGACGGTGGTTCCTGTGAGGTGAACGTCAGATTGCGCCACCACTTTTTCGTCTGAGAAGCTAGTCCCCAGCGGAGTCGCCATCTTTTGTTTGTGGGAAATTTGATGTAAAAAGACAATGAAAGAAAATTTGACTTATATTCTCTCAAAATCGATTACAATTTGGATTCCGATTATAAAAAAGAGAAGAATGAATTTGATTCTCCCCTTTGTTTAAAACTGGGTTCTTCTTGGTAACGATGGAGTGCCTCCTTCGAATGCTCGCGTCGAATTTGCTCTCCGTTGACGATCAGACCGTACTATCTCACGAGAACGATTGACTTGTGTGATCGATTCGATTTAAAACTCTTAACGAGTGTAAAGAACTCAGAACGAGTTTGGAACTCTGAGAAGAGTTGGTAAAAACCGAATAACTGATTGATGTAATTAACTTGCGTTGCAAGTTTAATTACTAACTCTTAAACGAGTTTCAGAACTCAGAGTGAGTTGAAAACTCTGTAACAGAGTTATTAGAACCGAAGATTCGGTTAATAGCCAAGTTGATCTGCCGATGATGATGGGATCCTCTTAGATTTGATGTGCTAACTACTAAGTAGTTTGTTGATCTTCAGAGAAATCTCCTCCTCCGAGTGGTTTAGCTGCCGAGATCTGTGAACCTTAAGCGGTTTTAATGCCAGCACACGTCAACCCCTTACTCAGTTGAGTAAGTTGGTTATTTATAGGGGGGTTAGGGGTGTAACTAACCCCTAAATCCGCTCCTAAGTGGGCGAAAATCCCTCAGGACGTGGGATAACGGTTTTGAGGCCGTTCAGCTTATGTTTGAACAAGTCAAACGCCTAATTTGGCGTTCTGGGCCTTAACTCTGCGTCTAAGGCCTGAGACGCAGAGTTAAATCTCTGTCAAAGGTTTGAAACGCACAGGCCACATGCGTTCTGGAATTGGAGATGCACAGGTCGCTTGTGCGTTGAAACTCAACTCTGCGTTAAGAGTTTGGGACGCATGATTGAGTCTGTTGAAGAACGCACGTTATGTGTGCGTTTTGGTGCTTTAACTCTGCGTTACAGAGTTAGATACCCGCTGGAGAACGCACAGGGTGTGTGCGTTTTGAATTTGAGAAACGCAGAAGTGAATTCTGCGTTTAAGAGAGGTTGTTGACTTGTAACCTCGTCCATTATAACATTGCAAAGACTACTGCTTATTGATCTTTGCTTGTTATAGGGTGTGAAAGTCGTCAGATTGTAATTCTCAATGTTGATTGTGAAGGCCACTGAATAGAGTTTTCATCAGCTGTCGGAAGCGTCGTTGAATTGTAACTCTTCTCGATCTATGTGAAAACTCCTCTATTTGCAACCTTCGTTTGTCGGCACGAAAGCTATTTGATTGTAGCTTCCATTGTTGGAACTTAATGGGAATCTGTGACCATTTGCTCACAGCTCTCTGCTAAGCAACTCACTAACTAAGTCCAACCTTTTATTTCTGAAATCATTACACTGCTCATCAGCATCTCTAATAGTTGCTAATATAATATTGGTCATGTTGTTATCGCAGCCATCAAGATCAATCATCTCAAATATGAGGTTGTATTTGTAGCGATTGTAGAGTCGCGGATGCAGTGATTTGGAAATTGTTTATGTTTTGATTGCAAGGACGAATTCTGCTTCTTGATTTGAAGGAATCATCACCTTGTAATCTCTTCTTAATCTATGGGGATCAACTATCCATCGTGATTTTTAGACAGCCTACAATGTCTTACAACTCTCATATTTTGAAACGAATACTTAGATCATGAAAAGTGCTATCATGCCGGGTTGATTCTTAACTCATTTAGAGTTGACACCTCAAATTATTAAAATTACTATTAGATCCTTCAGTTCTTAAATTATTTTGAAATGATCCTCTAATAAAGAATAGAAGTAATAATTGGAGTCATTAACTTGAAATGATTACGAGAAATCGTGAGACTTGATGACAAATTCAATGCGTTGAGGGATTTATTTAAAACTAAGTAATTTATGTATACTACAGCTCTCAAAAATATTTTTATTCGCAAATTAAAAAAGATTTTTCTAAACAAATTGCTTAACAATTATTTTTTTGACTTGTTCACACAAATGTCGCGGCAACACGCAAGTCAATTTTGCTCGTATAGCTGACTTCAAAAGAAAACTAATGAAAAGACACTGTCAGTTGTAAAAAAAAAAGCAACCTAAAAACATAAAAGGATATGGGAAGTTTTTTAAATAATCCATATTTAAAGTTTCATTATATAAATAGACATACTTATTTATTTATTTATCATTTTCGATCTATTGCCATACCAGTAAAAAATGGGTTGATTTAAAAATCTCAAAAAATTTTAATTACCCAGATTTACCAATCGTGGATAATTAGCAATTTAATTAAAGTTAAAATCAGGATTGCCATATATGGAAGTGTTTGGCTAATATAACAGACTTTCCAAATGTTTCTTAAAAAAATAATCAGGAGCCTTGTTTTCAACTTTAATGACATAAAAACAGCCCTTGATTTAATTAGTATCGAACCCTATATAACAGCTACATTTATAAAGTAGAAAATAGATTAAAAAAATAACTTCTAAATTTATAAAGTAAAAAGCAGTGGAAGTAACTTTTCTTGTTTGTTTCACATATTTTTTTAAAGTAGCGGAAATAGTACTTATTCTTCATTCTTTTTTTTTTTTGATAGCATTGAAAAGTTGTTAGGAAGTAACTAATAAAGAAAATATTAATAAGAAAAATTATTTATTTTCTAATTAATATGTATTTTGCCTACTTCCAAGCTACTTCCGAGCCTTGATAGGTGGAAAAATATTTTGAAAGTAATAATGACATGTAGGCACCACATTAACGTTTGAAAAAGTATTGGAAGTAGGTTTTTTAGAAAAACAAATATATATTTTTATTTGGAAGTAGCAGAAGTAGCATGTACTTCTTTACTTCAGCTACTTCATAATTACTTTAGTGCAAACAAACAATAAATAAAAACTAGGTTAACTTGCATAATTAAATATTAAAATAGGATTATTTAAAAAATTTCTCCGATAAGATAAGCAGAAAAATGGAAAGATGAACTAAATTAATCATCACAATACTAATAAAAAGACAAAATAAAGAAACGTTACTGAATCAAAAGAAAAGAGTAACTGACGAGAAAAAGCGTAACGTCTGAAGAAGACACTAATCAGTGGGTTTTTAATTCTCTGCTTTGAGAAAAAGCGTAACGTCTGAAGAAGACACTAATCAGTGGGTGTTCAATTCTCTGCTTTTATTCGGGATAAATTTCCATTTTTATCTCCTATTAGCAAACCAAATAACAAATAGATCTTCTTCTACTTGAAATCCCAACTACCAAATCAAGCAAGTATTCATCCTCTCTTTGTGAAAACAAACTCCCCACAAACACTCACAACAGTAGTTCTCATCCAACAGAATGTATCTCATTCTTCTAGCTCTCTTTGTTCCATTCACAGCCTCTTCAAATTTCATCAACTACACCCAAGACTTTGGAAGAATCGTCGAAGAGAAATCTCCCATTTCGATTCTCAAGCCTACAACTCCAGCAGACATCTCATTCCTCCTAAAATCAATATACTCATCTCCATCTCCAAGCAACGTAACGGTAGCTGCAAGAGGAGCCGGCCACTCTACATATGGCCAAGCTCAAGCCCCTGGGGGTATTATCATAGACACAACAAGCTTACCAAGCTCCATTAGAGTTGAGACAGGCTATGTTGATGTCAGTGGAGGTGCTCTTTGGGTGGATGTACTCAATGAGACATTGAAACATGGCCAAAGTCCAAGATCATGGACTGATTATTTATATCTAACAGTTGGAGGGACTCTGTCGAACGCTGGTATCAGTGGCCAGACTTTCAAATATGGGCCACAAGTCTCAAATGTCATTGAATTGGACATTGTGACAGGTAAAAAAAATATAAGTTCACTGGTACTTAACCTGCAATATACACACAACTACAATAGACTTAACATGAATTTTTGTAGAGAGGAAAATGTTAAATCAGATGTTCAAGGTGTATAGGAAACTGATATTTGGCTGTGCTGAATTCTGAGTTAAGTAGTTATATTTGCAGGAGGTGCACGCTTAATTTTATTACTAGGTGACATGTATGAAAGAGACGAAATAAAAAACTACAAACTTAATATTTTTTGAAGTAGTTTTTTCTGTATATTCTAGATTATTTATACGTGAATGGTAATAACTTCGATTGTCAGTGCAATTTCACTCAGTATACATTGCAAGTAATTCAAAATTCACAACTCTAGGCGCATCACAATGACGCCTAGATGTAAAAGAAACATTTCTGTTTCCATGCAACCTTCTAAAACTTATGCTTCATTGCTGGCTCTCACTCTATCAGGAAAAGGAGAACAGGTTATGTGTTCTGAGCACAAGAACTCAGATCTCTTTTATGGCAGCTTAGGAGGTCTTGGACAATTTGGCATCATAACAAGAGCCAGAATTATACTACGGTTTGCTCCAAGAATGGTATGTTAATCCCTCATTACTGGTATAAACGGTCAAATATGTTTGAAACACAATTATACACATCAAAAATCTGCAGGTGAAATTGGTAAAAATTCCATATCATGACTTCAATCAATTCACAAAAGATCAGGAGTTACTCATATCCAAAGAAGAGGTAGACTACCTTGAAGGATTTCTAAATTTTCAGGTTAATTCATCAAACAAACCAGATTATACCATCGAGCTTGGATTATATTATAACAACAAGGACATAGTTCAGAAGGTAACCCTATAATTTTGTGCCTATATTCCAAATTCCCAGGTATTAACCTTGTAATATGCCAGGATTTGGATAAGATATTATCAGAGCTAGGGATTGTGATATCAATGGTGAACGAGTCAGATTTGTCATACTTCGAGTTCCTGAACAGGGTGAGGGCAGAAGAGGAGGAGCTAAGGAAGAAAGGGTTATGGGAGGTTGCACATCCCTGGCTTAATTTCTTTGTGCCAAGAATTCATATTGAGAAGTTCAAGGACATCCTTCTTGAGACCATCTCCAGCAGCTATGGTGGTGGACCTATAATCATATATCCATTTTCAAGGCACAAGTAGGTTCTCTCCCAAACATCTTTACTTACATTTTACTATCCAAGGCAACAAACTGCACATATCTTTCTAAGATGCATGATTGTACTTGTATCTGTTTTTTAGCGGATATGGATGTAAATATAGACAGTTAGACACAGGCATGACATTCATATTTGACAAGAAAAAATAAGCACAAACTTCAATTGGCAATGGATATTGACAGGATATTACGAAATAAGACTGGTGATTGAAATCAAAGAATGATTTTAACCTCCAATTGAGACCCTTCTTCTGTTAAAATAAGAAAAAAGTATAAAATTATTGATAATCATGTGACTAGATGTACTAAAAACTCGATTTAATTTATACAGGCAGATCGTGTATATTGGATATCTAGTCAACTTCCAATAGTTTGTCATTCTTTGTAATTTATATGGATCTTTTAAAGAGATGGATAACAAATACCCATATTAAAATACGGATATAATTATCCATTTACATACCTTACTTCTAAAGCTTTAGACCTATGGTGTTGCATAATTGCAGCCTTCCATCCTTTGATTTCTGCTTATCTAAAGTTAGCAAAAATCCTTTAGAATAAAATGTCAAATTGCACTTCTTCAGATCTTACAGAAGTCCTTAAATCAATGTCAAAAATTGAACTTCAGATCTTACAGAAGTCCTTAATCAAGAATTCAAAGTCAACATGAGAGGTCAAATATATAATGAGTAATTAATCAAGCTGATCAGATATTCAACAATCTCAACAGAGGTTGAAGGTAGGGAAACTTTACAATTAATAGAGGAGCTACAGAGGCAATTGTTGTACCGCTAGTTGAAATTTAACCTACAGAGTAATTACGAAAATCCTAGCAGCTATTCTCCATAAATTCTCTTTTCTCAACACCTAACCACCAAAAGCATGATCCCACCTGTTGATAAAAACCTCAACTGGTTTTCCAAGTTCAGAGCCCATGGAATGATCTTGCACGATAAGCCACATAGAGTGCGTCTGTGTAAATATGTGGTTGTGTCATGCGATTATTGTTAAAATGAAAATAGATCATTAATTTGAGTGCAGGCTATATACAATCAAAAGTCCTAATATCCTGACTCATTTTTCAGATGGAACCTGAATATGTCGGTTATGTTACCTGAAGTCCATCAAGAGGATGACATTGTGTATGCAGTCAGTATTCTCCAGTCAACCCCCCCTTCATGTACTCGTGGATCTCAGTGTCTTGACACACTCCTAAGTCAAAACCAAAAGATCATAGATATTGCGACGTCCAAGCCCAAACAGAAGTTTCATAGAGAGAATGCAAAAATAGCTGCACTGAAGGAAGGACACATAAAGAGTAGTGAGGGTGGACTGGGAGCGAAACAATATTTGCCGTATTTGAAGAATGAAAGGGAATGGACGGATCATTTTTGTGACAAGTGGAATCGATTTAGAAAAATGAAGGAGAGATTTGATCCTCTGAATGTTTTGACCCCCGGCCAAAGGATTTTTAAGAGGAAGTCTATTGATAATTGTAACTTTTGTAAACTAGCTCATGCATCACCTTTTCTAATGCTCTAAATAGGTTTTCAGATCTATCATCTGAAGTAGTTATTCTAATGAGGTTTTGACAAATTCAGTATCAAGGTGATGTGAATTTTAGCCTAACAGTGGTGCCAATCTGACATCCTTCAGACTATAAAGCTATTTCAGTACCTAATTTCTTTTCAAATATTGATGTAAAATAATTCAATATATTCTTTTATAATCTTTTACAACTAACACCAACTCGAGTTTAAATTTTTTTTAATGGCTATACTCTCAAATATATGATGGTCCAAGGAGGTTCCTGTACTCTTAGCAGCATCTTCTCAACTGTCTCCTCCATGCTGCTCAAAGAGGATACAGACCCCCTAATACATCAAACCATGACAGATGAAAAAAGCATCACGATTTGCGCGCATTATTTAAGGCCAAAATATAGTCTTATACCTGACATGTATCCTAACTCGGAAAATATGTAAACAAATACCTCTTACCAAATAATCACTTTTGTCTTTTAGCATATAATCATTTTCACCATGTATTGCCCACAAACAATTTTTGGCAGCTTTTATAGTCAGTTGGTGTTCTATCCCTAAGCTCATAATTTTTTCTTGGATTTGAAATCTAATTATATGCTTTTACAGTACCCACATTCTACCTGTAGGCATAAAGAGTTTGTATATATCCTCGAACCACTTTGCATCAAAGGAAAAAGGCATTTGTCAAAGTACTTTTTATCATAATCAGTTCTTGGAGAAATATGGAATTTGGACAAAATGATCCGAAACAGAGAGAGTGTGTGTGTGTGTGTGAGAGAGAGAGAGAGAGAGAGAGAGAGAGAGAGAAGATGAGCCTGCAAAACTGTTCCCATAAAAAGCAAAGTAGAAAGGCAATCAATAAACTTTCCTGTTACATCAAGCAATAGAGCAGGATAATTCTAAGAGCGTTCAACTATAGGGATACATACACAAGATTCGCTAGTCATGGATTTTCAAGGAGAAAAACAACATAGTTATCAATCATTAAGAACAAAAAAATTCGCAACATAAACAAAAATCTGAACTGCGCTGAAAATTTGCTTTTACTTGGTAAGAATACTTAATGCTTTATTTGGATTTTGGTGTAAAGAATTAAAACCTGTCATGAAACTAACAACCCAAATTTAAGTGTCAAAACATAAACAATAAAGGGACTCACCAGTAATCTCTACAGGAACAAGATCCATTTTTAAAATGGTGAAAGCGACTTGCATCCCTCAAGACAATCTCCCTTTTTGTCACTGTTGTAATCATCTTTATAGCATCATGGCAATCATCACAAACTCTGTGTCCTTGCACCACTTGTAGCAAACTCGAGCTTGGAGTACTAATGAGACCAAAAGCAATAGCTAATCTTTCACTATGACTACCTGAAAACCTCTGTTCTTCCTCTTTCACATCAGGAAGTAAACATTTTCCTCCATGTGAGTAGCCTAATTTACCAATCTCCTTCATTAACTCTTCCAATTTCTTATAGATCTCGATGCTTTTTGGATGGGACTTATCACCAAAGAGAAATTTATGAGATTGTTTCTTGATTTCAATCCAGCTACATGCCGGAACTAATCTCAAGCCTCTTCTTTTTAATGTTTCTAAAACCTCGGCAGCCTCATCTGATCTCCCTGAACTATTATAAATATTCAAAAGAACGACATAATTGCCTAATTTTTGTGGCTCCAATCCATAGAGCTTCTTGGCTGCAAACTCTCCAAGCTCACGGTTTTTGTGAACCCTACAAGCTGTGAGCAGTGCACCCCACATGTTTCTTGTGGGTGGAAAAGGTGCATTTTTTATGAGACTAAGAGCTTCATCTAGGAGCCCCTCTCGACCTAATATTTCAATCATGCATGCATAGTGCATTGCTCTAGGCTTCGTCTTAGGATTATTTGACATACACTCAAAAATCTCGTGACCTTTGCTTGACAATCCAGAGTAACTACAAGCATTTAGAACTGCAAGGTATGTTACATGGTTGGGTAGTAAACCCTCATCCACCAGTTTTAAAAACATGGCAACTGCTTCTTCACCCATTCCATGAACCCCATATCCCCCTATCAAAGCATTCCAAGTAATCAAATTTTTACGAGGCATCCTATCAAAGATATTTCGAGCATCCTCCATCCTCCCCCATTTACAATATAAGTCAACTAAAGCAGAGTTAGAAATTAAATCCATACCAAACCCATTCCGAATCAAACCAGCATGGATTTGCTTCGCGTGCTCTAAAGAACCCAACCGAGCACAAATGCTAATAACAATCGAGTACGTAAAGTGATCCATCTTCACACCAGAACCTTGCATCTCATAGTACAAATCAAGAGCCTCTTCACTATAACCATGAAGAGCGTATCCTTTTATAATTGAATTCCAAGCAACAACACTCTTCTCTTTCATCTCATCAAAAACCCATTTAGCCTCTTCAAGATGATCGCATTTACCATACATATCAATCAAAGCACAAGATACAAAACTATTATCGTAGAGATCCAACTTGAAACTAAGAGCATGTAATTGGTTACCAACAAAAGCATAGCTCGATCCAGATGCAGCCCTGATCCCGTTCATCAGAGATCTCGAATCACGGGCATCCGAACACTCCGACCACATCATCAAAAACAGGTCAAATCCCTCATCAAAGGATCCCAAATCAAGTAGACCAGAAATCATTATATTCCAAGATGCAACATCTTTCTCAGGCATTTCAGCAAACAGTCGGCGGGCATCAGTAACTAACCCACATTTCAAGTGCATTAGAAGAACTCTATTACTAATGTCCTGATCAAACTCAAGCCCACAATCAATCATATGCCGAAGCAACAATTTTGCGTCCCAATTCGATCGAAGCCCGATGCAGGCGGTGATCAAATAATGATAAGTTGAATCGGGGAGGGATTGGCCATTACATTGCAAAATCTCGAAAAGCTCGAGGGCCTCTCTGAACTTCTTCATGAACACCAGTTTCTCAATTTTCGTGCAGAGAGGAGGTTGAACCCGAACCTTGGGCTCATGGGTTTGAATGGGTTCTGGATTTTCAGGGATTTTTTGAGGTTTCGGGTTCAAAGCAGAGCATTTTACGATGAAAGATGGGACCTTCCGCCTTGGGGTTGAGAAATTTGTGATCTTTTTGAGGGTTGAAGGGAGATTGGGGAGTTTGGAGAGGCAAGGGTTTAGGGTTTTGGGATCTGAGGGAAGGTTGTAGAAGGTGGAATCCATTGGAGAGAATGGGGGAAATTGGAGAGGCCTGGAGAGATGAAAATTAGTACGAGGACCGAGTTATTTCTCATTTAAGTTTATTTATTTATTTATTTTCGTATGAGCATTGATAGATCCGCCCTTTTTTTACGCCGGTGTTTTTTGGAGAGAGTTGGCAGCGGCAGTTGAAAGTTCGTGAGCTGAAAGTAGGCCCCCACATCTTTGAAATTGCTATTAGGTCCCTCAAATCTTGTAAACTTTGCTTCAAATTATTCCCGCTAGTTTGTTATGGCTTGATTTTGAAGGAATATTCTATTTAAATTAGTTTTCTCCCTTAGAAACCACCTTTAAAATATGATAACTATACAGAAATCATCTTTTATTTTAAATTTTTGCATAAATTATCTTTCAAATGAGTTTTTATTGTAATCAACCATTTTCCAATGAAAATTTTCACTAAAACTTCAAAACTACTCTAGAAAAAAACTCACATTCAAGACACCATGATTTATTTTTTTTATAGGTCACTAGGATACAAATTGCGTGCCTTTGAATTTTTTAAAATTATTTTTAGTTTTTTAGTGAAATTTTAACTGACGGGTGGGTGATTTGCATCAAAAACCCGCTTTAAAGGTGTTTATCAATAAATAAAAAATAGAATATGTCTTTTATATAATTACCTTATTTTCTAGTGGTTTCTTGGGGGGAAACCCTTTAAATTAACTTTTTGACTTAGGATTTCAGTTACACCCTTTTGTTTGGTACAGATCAAAACTCATAAGTGATGCCCTAAGTGATATAGTTACGCATCAGGAAAGTGTGAAAAAATTTGTGTAGCTTACATATGTAAGCCCAAGACTCAAGTGTAACATCAGTTACTCGATTTTGGCCGTGGTTTGAGTCAAATAACATGCTACACTCAGTAGGTCATACGGCTTGCAACGTGCCAACGAGCCCACGGGCCCGGAGGCGTTATTAATGGTATCGGAACAATTGTCGGTCGGAAGTGCGGAGCTAAATGCTTTGTGGGGCTAAGTGCTACACCGGGTGAGCAAGGTGGTAGCCACATCTAAAGCATGTAGTAGCCTTCTCTAGAGTCCATTAATGAGGCATAGACATGTATCCAAAAGTGTTGCAAGTGCACAACCGTGTCAAGTTATAGTATAAAGAGTTATCGTTCACACGAGGAAGGTGTTTTGTAGGATAAAATTAAAATTGGTTCTTATGTTGTGTGCGTGACAAATAGGAGTGATGAGTGAATGTGATTGTGGAGAGATAGTGAAGGTGATAGTGTGTAAATAGGCACAAAATGTAAGTGAGAGTGGATGTGACAATGAATGAATGATTTTCATAAGGAGAGATGAATAAAATCAAGAAACAAAAAGGAAAATCAAGAATGAAAATAAAATTCAAGAAAGTAAAGATGGCGGATTCAATTAAAGATATGGGTAATCTAAAATTGCATCCACTTCTTAGAAAAGGATGATTCCCTAGAGGATTCTAGCCTAAAGGCGAATCAAAGAAAACAAAAATGAACAAAAAGAAAAACTAAACCCAAGAGGGTTCTAGCCTCAATGTGAATAGTGCAAGAAATTAAAATCTAACTACAAAATAAATTACAAAATCTAAACTACAAAATAAATTACATGAATTAAATGTAAGAAAATAAATCTACTCTATAAGTATAAAATAAATCTAATCTATAAGCATGAAATAAATCTAAGGCAAGAGGGTTCTAGCCTCTTGGCTATTTAAACAAGAAAATAAAATCTAACTACAAGCATGTAAATAAATCTAAGCTACTAAGCAATAAGAAAATAAATAAAATAGAAAATAAGAAAAAAAAAACCTCCAAATTAATCTTCATCTCCATCTTCATCATCCAACAAAGAGAAGAAAAATTTAAAGTGGTGAAAAAAATTATTTTATTAATTGTAACAAAAAATTACAAATTTAGAAGGTCTTCTCAATTAAGAGTAACCCTCCTCTCCAAAAGAAGATACAAAATTTTTCACACCTTCAACCCCTTACTCTCTACCCCTATTTATAGTAAACATCAGTGAATGAGAGCCATTGGATTGAAATCTTATCCAAAACAAGTAAATTTTAGCCATTGATCTGTAACAGAATCGACATAGGTATCGATACCAGCATCGATGCAGGTATCGATACGGGTATCGATGCTGGCATCTATGCTGGCATCGATACCCATATCCCTCCTTTTGTAATCCGCTGCTTTCCTTTTTCATTTAGTTTTGGCTTTGGGCTTTTGGACTTGGGCTTGGGCTCTTTCATATATTTGCATATATTCTTCATTAATTCATGGGCTTTGTTGAGAGAAGAGATATTAGGCTTTTTATTTTTGATTAACCTGCAATTAAAGATAAAAATAATTATTAGTGATATATTTATTCATATAAAATAGATAATGAGGGTATAAAATTATAATAAAATGTGATTATCAAATACCCCCACACCTAAACTTTTGCTAATTCTTTAGCAAAGAAAGAAAAAAGAAAAGAAAACCTAACTCACTTTCGCAGGAATCGCGGTTGTATTTAGCGCATACAACAAGTCTTTAAACCCCTAGGTTACCCTAGTGGACGAGTTGTAGTCTCGTGAGGGTTTGCAGTGAATATACCCACAAAATTCGGTCAACTTACCAAATTAAAGAAGTCAGTAAATAACTAAATTCACTTGATAACTTTAGACAATCTAATTGAAGCCAGTTATCACTAAAGAAAATATTTTTATATATAACTCTAAGGTAAACTTCCAAGAAAATCTTCTTATTATAATAATACAAAACCAAGCCAAACTTAGAAATTTAATTTAAAATTTTTGAAAAGAACATGCTAACTCTTTGTTTAAAATAATATTCAAGTTGCTTGATCTAAAATATTTTCCAAGACCATATATACAAATATAACTATATATATAAAACATTTATTAGTATTTTTATTTATTTTTATTTATTTTATATTATTATTATTTTTTAACTCTTTCTTCCTTGGAGATTTTTTCTACTTTAACGGGCTTTCTAAGCGACCATTTAACGAGTTTTGGGCTAATGGATCACAACCTAATTGGGCTTAGGTTATTAAGTATAGAAATACTCATTGGGCTTAATTACTCGGTCAGCTTAGGCTTTATAAGATAGAATCAACTTGAATTCAAGAGTTTTTTCTTTCTTTATTTCTTTTTTTTTTCTTTTGGTGCCCATTTTTCGCACTCTTCTTTTGCAAATTTTTTTTATATGTATATGTATATATATTCTGAAAAATATGTAAGTCAAGACACTTTGAAAAATTATTTTTAACTATAAGCTAAGCATGCATAAATTCCATTATTTTAAATAAAAAATCTAAGTTAAGGCTTAAGTAAAGTATACTACTTTGAAAATTATTTCTTAAGAAATTTATTTAGAGTTATCATAAAAGGTAAACTTAAGTAAATAACAAACTAGAGATTAGAAAATTTAAAATTTATCAAATAAATCAATTATTAAATAACTCTATCAATTTGGCAAGTGACAATATTTTTATAATTTTTTTAAGAAAAAAATGACAAAATTGCAACTAAAAAGGTAAAATACAAAGGAAAATAACTAATTCCCACCCCCATACCTAAATTTTGCATTGTCCTTAATGCAAACTCTATGATGCACAAAGTAAAGCAGATAAGAAGTGAAGTACTGATATTTGGTCGGCTGATAAAATCTGCAATTATCTTTGGTCTGAGGAGGATGGAAAAAAATTATTCTTTTTTTTCTATTTTTTCTATTTTCTTTTTTTAACTGAATAAGAAACTCTCGAATGAGAGAAGAATAAATTCTTTTTATTATTCTGAAATAAAAAAAACAAACAATATAGAATGAAGGGTTCAACATGAAGAACTCGTATTCTACATTGAATCCTACCTTATTGTTAAAAATTCTTCTTGGGATTTTAAACAAATTCAGAATGATATAATCAATAATATGAAATTTCAAGCATTTCGGGGTGTTCAATAATTCTTGCAACAAAGTAAGGTATGTATTATTGGTGTCATGCATTTTGCATTTCTTAATGAACTTAGACTCTTGTACTGTGAATTTTTGTTATCTAACAACCAACTCTTCTGTAGTATTTTCCTCAACCCCAAAATTCATGGTTGAGTTCTGAAAATTTGGTTGTTGATTATTCTCCAAGAATCTAAGTTCACCAAGAAAGAGTTCTTCAAAATTTAATTCAATGTAGCAAATATTTAACACAGTTTCATCATTCTCAATGACCTGATCTGCTTCTTCTAAAAACTCCAACTCTTCATCAAAAATTTTCTCAAAACTCAAATCAGACTCTTCTTCTTCTTCTTCTTCTTCTTCTTCTTCTTTTGATCTTTCCTGAATGTAATTTATTTCTAGAGGCTGATTATTTGGTTGGTCCTCTGGATTAAAAATGTTGAGATCAGCAGTCAAATTTCCAAAGGACATCTTCATTTGACCAGTTCTACAGTTAATGAGAGCATTAGAAATGACTAAGAATGGTCGTCCTAAAATGACAGGTGTCTGTCCTTTGGGATTGGAAACGGCTTGTGTTTTCAAGACTATAAAATCTACTGGAAAAAATAAAATCTCTAACCTTAATCAGAACATCCTCTAACTCACCCATAGGAACCTTGACATATCTATCAGCCAACTGCAAAGTGCAGCGGGTTGGGTTCAGTACACCTAGACCCAATTGCTGGTAGACTGGATATGGAAGCAAATTAAGACTAGCCCCTAAGTCTAAAAGCGCCTTATCAATGTGAGTATTACCAATGACACATGAAATGATAGGAGAACCGGGATCCTTACGTTTCAAAGGTATGGGATTTAAGAGCATATCACTGATATTGGCGGCTAAAAAGACTTCCTTTGGAACATTTATTCTCCTCTTCTTAGTGCATAATTCTTTCAAAAATTTGGCATAAGATGGAATTTGTTCAATTACATCTAAGAGAGGAATATTGACCTTAACCTGTTTGAATGTTTTTAGGATCTTCTCCTCTTGAGGGGAGTGTTTCCTAGACCTGAGTCTATCTGGAAAAGGAGCAACTGGTCTAAACCTATCAAAAGCAGGCTCGGCTTCGGGTTCAGGTTCTTAATCATCTGAGGGGGGTGATTGTTGAATAGATTCATCAGAAGGAGAAGGAGAAGGAATTTGTACTGGATCAAGAGTTTGACTTGGAGGAGTTCTTACTTGATTATCGACCTGTCTACCTGACCGAAGTGAATGGATTGCATTCATTTGAGCTTCATATGATGAACTACATCCTGTGTCCTTAGGGTTGACCACGGGTTGACTCAGAAATTTTCCTTTCTCTCTTTCACTCACGGTACTAGCTAGTTGACCAAGTTGGGATTTTAATCTAGCTATAGCTTGAGTGTTGGAGTTGAGCATTTGTCCGGTTGATTGCATAAAGGAATTCAAAGTGCTGGACGTTTGAGTCAACATATTCATGGTTTGAGTAGAGGCCTTAATTATGGTTTCCAAACCCCTTTCTAAGACATTGAGACATTTATCCTGATCTGGATTGTGAGGAGTCTGAATTACAGCTTGATGAAGAGGAGACTAATTTTGATACGGTAGATTGGGTTGTTGAAATTGTGGATGAGAATTGAAAGGAATTGTGTTTCCCCTAGGAAATTGTTGGTTTGAAGAGAGAGAGAGTGTGAAGTTTTGAGTTCCGGAGTGAGTTCCCTGATTACATGCAAAGTTTGAGTGATTTCTCCAACCTGGGTTATAGGTTGGAGAGAATTGATCATTTGCGTAACGCTAGAACGTAGCGTTGACCTGTCCTAATGGCTGATTATTTCCTAAGAGAGGACATTAATTCTTCTAAAACATGAGATGGTGACAGACAGTTGTGACATCCTGAGGCTGAAACTTGATTGATTTGAGCTGAGGCTCTTTCCTTGATTTCTAAGGCTTCTAACCTATGCATGATTGTGGCCATCTTAGCTTCAGATGTAATGTTCGACTCTAAGGAAATACCACTGGACTTGGGTTGGGGAACTGATGATACTTGGTCATCATAGTGTTCCCATTGCATGGTTTTTCAGAAAGACTCTTTAAAAACTCCTAAGCTTCATCAGCGTTTTTCCTCATAATCCCCGTGGCACATTGACTCTAAGGAAGTTTTTGAAGAATAATCCAATCTCTCATAAATTATTTGGCACAATCGTCATTTTTCTAAACTGTGATGAGGGCATTGGATGAGAAGATCTTTATATCGGTCAAAATACTTTCAAAAAGGTTCTCTGGGACAATTATAAAATTCATGATGCTATTTCTTAGCTTTATCGTTTTATGGACCGGAAAAAATTTCTTAAGAAAAACGGTGATAAATTTTCTCCCAAGTTGTGATGGAATTTATGGGTAAGCTGTATAGCCATTTTTTTGCTTTGTCTTTGAGGGCAAAAGGAATAAATCTGAGTTTGACTGTATCTTCAGTTAATTCTCTCATTTTAATCATCATACATACTTCATCAAATTCTGAGATAAAAATATATGCATCTTCAGTTTCATTCCCTAGAAATTTTGGAAGCATGTTGATATATTACGGTCGAAGCTCAAAGTTAGTTCCATTTGCCTCGGGGAGCCTAATACAAGAGGGGATTGCATTCCTAGTGGGGTAGCACATATCTTGAAGAACGGGTGAATTAGGATATGCCATTTCTGGAATTTGTTCAAAATGAATTAATCGTTGTGTATTATCCCTAATCCACGTTTGCATACACCCAAAACAACTTCTTTTTATATTTTTTAAGGGGAAAAAATTAGTTTTTTTTATGATAAGAAAAAGGAAAAATCCTAACTAAAACAAATCAAAAGCAATCACTTTTTAATCACTCTAACTCTAGGCTTTAGCCTAACTCAACTAGACTAGCTCCTAACTAAAAACTCCTAAAGTAAAAAGATTAAAGTTTTACCCGGATAGTTAGCCAGGTAAGGATAGTACTAGAGGGTGATCAGATATCAATTAAGTATATCGTTCCTTACGGAACGCTTTACGCAACCCCTAAACCTTGTCTTAGACACAAACTAATCCAAGAAAACTTAAACCGGTTCACTTAAGGATTCTTTGTTCCTTATTGAGCTCGAATCCTTAGGGCCAACGTCTAATGAGTTTTATTAGACTTGGATGGTGTAGTGAGGAATTAGTGATTTCTGGGCTAAGGAAAGGGTGATGAAATCCCTCACCTTATCTTGATTATGGGGTTTTGTCCTTAAAAATATTTTTAAGTGTGTGCTAAATCAAGATGCTCAAATCACTTTGGTGAATTCCTACTAACTATATGAAATGAAACCCTAGAAATTAAAAGCGACTAAAAAGGATGAAAAAAATCTTTATGTTTTTTATTAGGGTTAACAATCAAACAACTATGAGAAGGGTAAGCATTGTTTGAGTTTATTATCTTGTTAGTTAATGTCCAAGTGAAAGGTGAATTTTATTATGGTCAACAAAAAAATAAAATCCCTTTTTTCTTTTTTATCCTAATTGTCCCTAATTGTGAAGCTAACTAAAAAGGGTGAATTGAAAATGCTAGAAAGAATAGTTGCCTAAAAGCAATTCTCCAAGTTCTAGATCTCCAATCCGTGATCTTCAAGCTCCAAGCGGTTCCTTCACAAAAAACACACAAGTTAAAGAACCAAATTAAATAAAATCCTACTTAAGCACTTTCCACGGCAACGACGCCAAAAACTTGATGAGGCATAAACATGTACCCAAAAGTGTTGCAAGTGCACAACCGTGTCAAGTTATAGTATAAAGAGTTATCGATCCCACGAGGAAGGTGTTTTGTAGGAGAAAATTAAAATTGGTTCTTATGTTGTGTGCGTGACAAATAAGAGTGATGAGTGAATATGATTGTGGAGAGATAGTGAAGGTGATAGTGTGTAAATAGGCACAAAATGTAAGCGAGAGTGGATGTGACAATGAATGAATGATTTTCACAAGGAGAGATGAATAAAATCAAGAATCAAAAAGAAAAATCAAGAATGAAAATAAAATTCAAGAAAGTAAAGATGACGGATTCAATTAAAGATATGGGTAATCTAGAATTGCATTCATTTCTTAGAAAAGGGTGATTCCCTAGAGGATTCTAACCTAAAGGCGAATCAAAGAAAAAAAAAAGAAAAACTAAACCCAAGAGGGTTCTAGCCTCAATGTGAATAATGTAAGAAATTAAAATCTAACTACAAAATAAATTACAAAATCTAAACTACAAAATAAATTGCATGAACTAAATACAAGAAAATAAATCTACTCTATAAGCATAAAATAAATCTAATCTATAAGCATGAAATAAATCTAAGACAGGAGGGTTCTAGCCTCTTGGCTATTTAAACAAGAAAATAAAATCTAACTACAAGCATGTAAATAAATCTAAGCTACTAAGCAATAAGAAAAGAAATAAAAGAGAAAACGAGAAAAAAAAACCTCCAAATTAATCTTCTTCTCCATCTTCATCATCCAACAAAGAGAAAAAAATTTTAAAGTGGTGAAAAAATTATTTTATTAATTGTAACAAAAAGTTACAAATTTGGAAGGTCTTTTCAATTAAGAGTAACCATTCTCTCCAAAAAGAGATACAAAATTTTTCACACCTTCAACCCCTCACTCTCTACCCCTATTTATAGTAAAAATCAGTGAATGAGAGCCATTGGATTGAAATCTTATCCAAAACAAGCAAATTTCAACCATTGATCTGTAACAGAACGACATAGGTATCGATACCAGCATCGATGCTAGTATCGATACGGGTATCGATGCTGGCATCGATACCCATATCCCTCCTTTTGCAATCTGCTGATTTCCTCTTTCATTTGGCTTTGGCTTTGGGCTTTTGGACTTGGGCTTGAGCTCTTTCATGTATTTGCATATATTCTTCATTAATTCATGGGCTTTGTTGAGAGAAGAGATATTGGGCTTTTTATTTTTGATTAACCTGCAATTAAAGATAAAAACAATTATTAGTGGTATATTTATTCATATAAAATAGATAATGAGGGTATAAAATTGTAATAAAATATGATTATCATCCATATTCCTTAGCGATACTGGGATGTATCAATTGTTATGTCGCGACGAGGATGTCGCATATGTAAGGTGGGGCAATTGCGATATCCTAGGTGATATAGTATCACATCAGGAAAGTGTGAAATGTTTGTGTGACTTAAATAGGTAAGTCTAAGACTCAAGTGTAACATCGGCTAGTCAATTTTAGTAGTGGTTTGAGCAAAACTACACTCAGTAAGTCATGCGGCTTAGAACGGACCAAGAGGCGCATTGGTCTAGGGCTTGACATCATAGGTGTTTCAATGAAGCACGCACATACCCCAAAGCTTTTCGAAACCTATAGACATTAAAACATCTTCCTTCCCAATTGTCACCTGCTCGCCATAATCCATTTCATGGTGCATGACTATCACTAACCTAACCGACAGTTAACACACATGACAGAAGTTATAATGGAGGACTAATTTGAAAAGTTTATGAGTTTTGGGGACCTAATAGCAAATCTAATTATTTGATAGACCAATATCAAAATATTAAAAATGTAAGGGACTAATATTAAAAAACTATAAATTAGATTTTTCTTTTTGTTTATATATCTATGATTTATCATATTTGTAAATTCATCTCCTAAATCCGAACATTTGTCAATTTATCCATACATACATTGACATAGAATAATTTATCCACACGTACATTGACATAGAATAATTTCTCCATAAATACATTGACATAGAAAACTATCCAGTGGATACTAGATCGAATTAAGTTAAAGTACATCTATCATTTGTTGCTATAGTATTGTATCGTGGGTTAAGGGTGCACGTTCTATCAGAAAACGTTTACATGCCAGTGGATCGTTCTATGCTCTTCCAGTAAAAAATAGGAGTAATAAGGTAATTTTCTCAAAAGGCTAATTTGGTCCCTGTACTTGGCCTTCGTTCTCAACTAGATCACCGTACTTTTTTTTTCCTCTACTTAGTCCTTATTATACCTCTTATTATTACGTGTCTTATCATTAGGTGTGAAGTGTTAGGAAAACCCCTGTGCCGAGATTCAATACCAAATAGCCGAGAGAGATGAACAAACACACCATACAATAGCACAAACACAATAACACCAGTTTTAACGTGGTTCGGCGAGATGCCTACGTCCACGGGGCAATGAAGGGGAAGTTTTCATTATTAGAAATCAAGGGGATACAACTAGGGTTACAAATCTCACAAAAAACCCTCCCAAATCACTCTTGATCTCTCCAAATGCTCCAACAATAGAAGCCCAAGAAATCCCCTACAATGGCTGCTGAAACCCTCTTGCCTTAACCCTAAAACCGTGACTTTGGGTATTTATAGAAAACCAAAACAAAATGGGTCTGTAAACAGAACCAGCCCAAAACCGCTGCAGCGGTCGATCGCGATGCCATCGCGGTCGACCGCCACGGTCGACCGCACCAAATCCAGAACAGGCCCCAAAGTCCAGAGAAAAACGCGGTCGACCGCCGCAGTCAACCGCCACGAATCCAGACGCACAGTGAGGTCTGTGCACGAACGCGGTCGACCGCCACGAATCCAGACGCACAGTGAGGTCTGTGCACGAACACGGTCGACCGCCAAAACCTCGCGGTCGACCGCCAGTTTGCCAAACGCCGATTCTGAGCCCATCAACTGCCAATCCTATAAATCTCCACCTCGACGAAGATTCCCAAAACTGAGCCGACACCAACTGACCAATTGCCTCACTTATTGCATCCAGTACGTCATGGCAACTGACTCATGACAACGGACCCTATCCACAACACGTCGAGACCCAAACGGGAGTGCGGACACTCACCCCAAACCAACTGTGTCTACTCACCAAATCAGCTGCATCAAAACTGACTGCCTACGTATCCTCTCCAAGGAATCAAGCCTTCATGTAGCTCACCTAATGGCCTCCAAAGGCCCTCAATCCAAAAGAAGAATCCTCAACTCTTCACCAATACCAACATCCAAAGTGCGACTGATAGCGTCACCAACGACCCCATACTGAAATGATCCAAACACCTCTACCTGATGTGAACCAATAGCCATATCCAAGCTATATCCGCTAGCTGCACTCGGATCTACTAACTCGTCATCCGCATCCGAATCCAAATGACTCCCACGCTGTGCCACCTCAGCTGGAATCCCAACCAATGCAGAATGACCTAGAGTATGTGGGGGTAATCCCCACCCAATGTGGAGTAGTATCACCCTCCACCCGCTGTGATATCCTACAGATCTGATCAATACTCTCTACCTGCTGAGAGTCCAAAGTGACAAACCTGCTCAGATCAAACTCAGAAGCTCCTAACTGATAGTCGAATGAGCCCCTAAATCCCAAATGCGCAATCGGATCCAATCTCACATCAACGATGTGACCAAGTATTTGGTAGCCAAATATCCGACGCCAATCAAAATTTGAAACAGCTCTACCAGATCTAACAACTCTACACGCAACAGTCGGCTACCTCATAAGATAGCCCAAACGTGTCGAAGCCCGAATACCAAATCCACTGCTCGACAACCAACGTCGATCCTCCTCCAGAAAAGAACGGCCAACTAAATCCGCCCTCTCATCACGTCGCCTCACTATCTCCTCTCCTCTAAAGTGTCTCCAACTGCCATGAGCTCGGCACCAATGCAAGAAAGAACCCCTACTAGAACTAGTACGACGGGTAGCCTTTCTGCCCATACACCTCCTCCAACTGTCGCGGACTACTAGGGCTTCATACCAACGGGACTTGGTTGCAAACCATAAATGCCTAGTACAATCCCCAACATAGGAAACAAAATAATAATTACCTTCCAATGATGCATCCATGGAAGGCCCCCCAATGCCTGACTGAACACCTCCAATAAGACCCCTCGATCGGTGGATAGAAGTGCCCAACTCCACCTCGGTCTTCTCGCTCATCCCAATATGCTCAAAGGACTTCAATCTACAGGTCATAGCACTCCTCAACAATCTGTGCACGGCATAACTAATAATATATCCCAGCACCAAACAATGCCACAGTCTAGCCAAAGAAGTCGTCAGCGCTCTATCAATCACCGTGCTCCCAAGTAGATAATACAAGTTACTCCTCCTGACGCCCTTCATAACAATTATGGACCCCAATGTGACCTTCAAGTGAGAATTCGCTAAGGTCACCCTATAGCCTGCTGCCTCCAATACCCCAAGTGAAATAATGTTCTTCCTCAGCTGAGAAATGAACCTCACATCAACCAACTCCCGAATCATCTCGTCACTCGTCCGAATCTGAACGGTGCTAATACCACCATTAGGGCATCTGTGATCATTACCCATAAGAACAACATCCCCTCTTTCCAACTCCTGAAAGCTGGAGAACTAATCCCTCCTAGGGCATATGTGGTAAGTAGCACCCGAATCCAACATCCACTCGGTGGAGTCGGTAACACCAACTGACGGAAGAGTAGGGCACGAATAGCCCGAAGAATCTGAATCTGAAACGTCGCCACTAGCATTGGCAACATTCACCTCTAAAGCTTGAATAGCTTTCCCCTTATTCTTCCCGGCTTGTAATTTTAGGCATTCGGCTTTCCAATGTCCATCCTCTCTACAAAAAGCACACTGATTCCTGCCAACTGCAGGATGTCCCCCTCTAGACTGCGATCTCCTACCACGGTTTGGACTTCTAGCTCTTGCAACCAATCCCCCCGCAACTGGCTCAATGGAAGTCTCCTTATCCTTCTTTTGAAGTTGATAGTTCATAAGAGCCGAGATGACCTCACTATATGAAAGAGACGCCTTTCCATTAATAAGAGTGAGGACGAATGTCTCATATTCCTCGTCGGGCAAGGAACTCAATAATAACAACGCATTGTCCTCATCTTCAACAATAACATCTACATTCGCCAAATCTGCAAGTAGCTTCATGTAGTGGTTCATGCGATAACTAATGGATGTTCCCTTCTTTAATTGGAAGCGATAAAACCTCCTCTTCAAATATAAGAAATTTTCGACACTCTTCATCAAATACTTGCCCTTTAGGACCTCCCAAATCTTCTTTACAGAAGTCTTATTCATCACATCATATTTTAGATCTTGAGTGAGACAATACCTAATAACACCACACGCCGTTCTATTCATTTTCTTCCAAACCTTCTCATCAATGTCAGCCGGTTTTCCGTCCAACTCCAATGTATCTTCCAAATTTGGCGCATTTAGCGCATCCAAGACTTCACATCTCCAAAGTCCAAAATTATTTGTGCCATCAAACTTCTCCACATCTATCTTTTTCGACCATATATCTCAAGGCACCCAATAACAATTACGGAACGAACAAGAAATAGATCCAAATTAAACAAAGATAGAATTTTTACCATAAAGATTCTACCTTTATCACCAACCGAAGCTCTAGATGAACTTCCCAACCGATCTACACCTCCAAAAAGCCCAAGCGTTGTCCGGAGCTCTGATACCACTTGTTGGGAAAACCCCTGTGCCGAGATCCAATACCAAATAGCCGAGAGAGATGAACAAACATACCAAATAATAGCACAAACACAATAACACCAGTTTTAACATGGTTCGGCGAGATGCTTACGTCCACGGGGCAAGGAAGGGGGGGGGGTTTCACTATTAGAAATCAAGGGGATACAACTAGGATTACAAATTTAACCCTCCCAAATCACTCTTGATCTCTCCAAATGCTCCAACAATAGAAGCCCAAGAAATCCCCCACAATGGCTGCTGAAACCCTCTTGCCTTAACCCTAAAACCATGACTTTGGGTATTTATAGAAAACTCAAACGAAATGGGTCTGCAAACAGAACTAGCCCAAAACCGCTGCGGCGGTCGACCGTGGCGGTCGACCGCGATGCCATCACGGTCGATCACCACGGTCGACCGCCACAGTCGACCGTACCAAATCTAGAACAGGCCCCAAAGTCCAGAGAAAAACGCGGTCGACCGCCATGAATCCAGACGCACAATGAGGTCTGTGCACGAACACAGTCGACCGCCAAAACCTCACGGTCGACCGCCAGCCTGCCAAACGCCTATTCTGAACCCATCAACTGCCAATCCTACATGAAGTTAGTCCTATTTCAACTCTCTGTTAAAAACTCCGTAAAATATAAATCGTAAGACCAATAATACCATACCCACCTCAAAAGACCATCTCATATCTTATAAGATAACGATCATATTATTCCTAAAAAAATCACGCATCCATCTTACTGTTAAATGGCAGAAAAAAAACAGCTCCGTGCTACAACGAGAGAACAGAGCCTGTCTCCAAATTGTGAGAGACAGAGGAACCCTAAAGTGATCATGATGAACTTGAAAGAAGATTAAACAACTAAACAATCAAAGGCAAACGTAAATCTTGATAGGTATTTCATCAAAAAATTTATCTTTTTCTTTAACAGTATGCTATAATATTAAGGGTCACCATATTCTCCAAAATTGATTACTTATTGGTTTGTTAGGTTCTCTAATATTCATCCGAAAAACAAGTTGAAAAACTGAAGAAACCGCCAAGAATTTCGAAGAAGAACAGGTATTGGGATCGCAGGAGTCACTTTGGAAGCTGCGCGGTCGATCGTAGCGCAAGGCCGGTCGAACGCGAACATGCATAGACTCTGGGAGGAGTCTGGATTTGGCACGGTCGACCGCCGCGGTCGACTATGAGACCTTGTAGGTGAATTTGGGCTCTATCGTTTGTCGCGGTCGACCGTCGTGGTCGACCGCCAGACCTTGTAAGTAATTTCAGGTTTTGTTTGTTGGTCGCGGTCGACCGTGACGGTCGACCGCGTAACGGGTCAGGCCCAGAATTGTTTTCCTGTTCTTATTGGGTTTTGGTGTTTGTAGAAATACCAATATATGTTCTAGGGTTTCTTTGGCTTTTTTTTGGAGATTGGTTGGGGATATTTGGAGCATAGAAAAAGGAGAGTTTTTCTGAGCAATTGTTTGAGGGTTTATTTGGAGAGATTAAGAGATTTGTTGGTGAGATTAGTTGATTGCTTTGAGCGTTTTGTAATCTTAGTTTGTACTCTTCTTCTCTATTAGTGAAAACCCAATCCCCTTCTTGCCCCGTGGACATAGGCAATTTGCCGAACCACGTAAAACTATTATGTTTGGATTTGTGCCATTATTTTTGATTTGTTTGGCCTTTATCTCGACGTTTGTTTGATTTGGTTCTCGAAGCACGCCCGTTTGGTTGTCTCACTTCCGCACCGCGTACAACAATTGGTATCAGAGCTCCAAATTCTAGATCTAGGGTTTTGTCTTGGTTGGAGGAGTAGATCAATTTGGAAGTTCGGCTAGGGCTTTGTTTGGTGAGAAAGGTGGGATTTTTTTGGTAAAGACTCTATCTTTTTTAGTTTGGATCTATTCGTCATTTGTTCCACATTGGTTTGTTGGCGCTTGGGCTATTTGGAGGAGTAGATCGCTTTGGAGGCTCTTCGAGGGCTTCGTTTGGAAATAAAGGTGAGATTTTTCCTATTTGTGGATCTCGTTGCCGTCGTGCGGGGTGAGATTGTTTGGAGACTCTTGTCAGGGTTTCAATTGGAGGTAAAATTCTCTCCTTTATCAGTTTGGATCTATTCTTCATTTGTTGGTGCTTTGAGATAGTTGGCCGAGATAGAAGGATTTGAGGTTGGGTTATTTGTTTGTTGATACGGTGCATTGGATTATTGAGAAGTGCCATTGACCTGCATATTGAAGTCCTTTGAGCACGTTGGTATGATCAAGGAGACCGAGGTGGAGTTTGGCACTTCTATTTGATGATTGAGGGGTCTTCTATTTGGTGTTCATTCAGGCATTCGGGGGCCTTCCAATGAGGCATCATTGAAAGGTAAATTGGTATTTTGGTTTCCTATGTTGGGGATTGTACTAGGCATTTGTGGGTTGCAACCAAGTCGCGTTGGTTTTGAAGTCCTAGTAGTCAACAACAGTTGAAGAAGTGTATTAGGAGTAAGGTGAAGGTACTTCATTCTGGTTGTAGAAGGAGGTACAAGAGGGACCTACTGTATTTGTGCCGAGCTCATGGTAGTTTGAGATACTTCATTAGAGAGGAAACATTGGGGCGATGAGATGAGATGACAATTTCGATGGGTCGTTCCTTTCTGGAGGGGATCGGCATTTGATATCGAGCATTGGCATTGGTGTGCGGGCTTCGACATGTTTGGGTCATCTTATGCATAGGTCGCCGACTGCTGTATTAGGAGTTATTAGATCTGATGGAGCTGCTTCAGATTTTCGTTGGCATCGGATATTTGGTTACCCAGTATTTGGTCACATCGAGGATGTGAGATTTGATCCGATTGCGCATTTGGGATTCGGAGGCTCATTTGATTATCGTTTGGGAGCTTCTGATTTTGTTCTGAGCAGGAATGTCACTTTTGACTCTCAGCAGGTGGAGAGTATTGATCAGGTCATTTGGATATCGCAGCAGGTGGAGAGTGATGCTACTTCACGTTGGGTGGAGTTTACTCCACATACTCCAGATCATACTGCATCGTTTGGGATTCCAGCTGAGGTGACACAGATTGGGGATCATTTGGTTTTGGATGCAGATGATATTAGTGAAGAGTTGCAGACTTTTCTATTTAATTGAGGGCCTTTGGAGGCCGTTTGGGTGAATTACGTAAAGACTTGATTCCTTGAGCAAGAGGATACGTAGGCAATCTTTATGATGCAGTCGATTTGGTGAGTAGATATCGACATTTGGGTGAGTGTTCACACTCCTGTTTGGGTCTCGATTTGTTGTGGATAGAGTCCGTTATCATGAGTCTGTTGCCATGGTGTACTGGACGCAGCAAGTGAGACATTTGGTTTGGTTGGTGTCGGCTCAGTTTTGGAAGAAACTTCACCGATGTGGAGAATTGAAGAAATCGCGAAGAATTTCGAAGAAGAATAGGTATTGGGATCCGCAGGAGTCACTTTGGAAGCTGCGCTGTCGACCGCGACGCAAGGCCGGTCGACCGCGAACGTGCATAGACTCTGGGAGGAGTCTAGATTTGGCACGGTCGACCGACGCGGTCGACCGCGAGACCCTGTAGACGAATTTGGGCTCTGTCGTTTGTCGCGGTCGACCGTCAGACCCTATAAGTGATTTCAGGTTCTGTTTGTTGGTCGTGGTCAACCGTGGCGGTCGACTGCGTAACGGGTCAGGCCTAGAATTGTTTTCCTGTTCTTATTGGGTTTTGGTGTTTGTATAAATACCAATACACTTTCTATGGTTTCTTTGGCTTTTTTGGAGATTGGTTGGGGATATTTGGAGCACAGAAAAAGGAGAGTTTTTCTGAGCAATTGTTTGAGAGTTTATTTGGAGAGGTTAAGAGATTTATTAGTGAGATTAGTTGATTGCTTTGAGCATTTTATAATCTCAGTTTATACTCTTTTTCTCTATTAGTGAAAACCCAATCCCCTTCTTGCCTCGTGGACATAGGCACTTTGCCGAACCACGTAAAGCTATTGTGTTTGGATTTGTGCCATTGTTTTTGATTTGTTTGGCCTTTATCTCGACGTTTGTTTGATTTGGTTCTCGAAGCACGCCCGTTTGGTTGTCTCGCTTCCGCGCCGTGCACAACAAACTTATTGAGAAACTTTGAGAATCTTATGTGTTTAATGATGGTCTATCATATGCTCCAACGAGAAAACTTTTATCCGAGTCTGCAACTACATTTTTATTTGATGTAATTTAAATAGTTTGTAAATCAAAGGGCTGATTTATCAAAAAGGCTGATTTAAAAAAAAACTGATTTATCATTAAAGCAACCAAAACATGGGTACAAGAAATAAATTTTCGAAAACTTGAGCATATGGTGAGCTCCATCTCATTGAAATACGCAAAAAACGCATATAATATGTCTCGTTTCTACCTCCGGATTAGGAGATATGTGTAGGAATTTAGATGCTCTAAGCGGAATTGCAGGAAATGTTTTCCTAACATCTAAACGAAGGATCTATTGCATAAATCAATTGGATTAAGTAAAAGAAAAACGATTACCTCTTGATGCATGTTCAAAGCCTTCTCTAATAGAGAGATTGAGAGTTTCACTTGAAAACTCCTCTAGTTGATCCACCCGAGCAAAGATCTGGATCCTTAGAAATCAACTGCTAGGTTGAAGATGAAAGGCTTTTGGGAGAGAAAGTAGTAACACTTTCACGTATATAGAGAAAGTGGAATAGGATTGGATTTTCTAAAAGAAAAACCACTCCTATTTATAATCCACTAATTAAAGTCATATTTAATTCTGTAATTAAATATAATCCACTAATTAAAGTCATATTTAATTCTATAATTAAATATTATCTTTTATAACATTTACAAATAATGTATCCTTTATTTAACAATAACTCCTTATTATTAATAAACTCTATTTCGAAGTTATATCTTATATAACTTTATATTATATACTTTATATAATAATTCTCCCAATATATCCAGTCCATAAACTCTTAGGGTGTGACCTCGTAGGACCCAATTATAATAGCAATGAACTTTATAACATAAAGTCCATAAGTCATAGTTGGCTTCTAGCAAAGCACTATGACTACCTAAAATAACCGGATTGTAAATCTCCATTAAATGTCCCATTCCATAATTAGTAATTGCACATTCGATTAAAGGACACAATTCCTTCAACATGACATTTTCTTTTTTGAAGGTGAATCTGGTCATTATTTCTTCGGATAGGTAGCCAAACCGATGTAATTTTTAGATGTAATGTTTCTTCTTGGATAAGGTGCACTTGTGCAGATCAATATGGATATGCTTTTTATTTTCTTTTGTTTCTCTAAATTTTCAAGAAATCTCATCATTAGGTTGTTAAGTATTATAGTTTAAGAAAAAGTATTAAGACAGATCTTCAATATGCTGAATTTTCATTTTGCCTTATTGCTTCAACTGTTTATTGGTCTAACCCTTTTCGTTACTTATTATGCTGTGCGTGTTCGTGTGCAGATATATAACTGTCAAGGTTATAATGCCTCACTTGGATCAGACGTAGTTTTATGTTATTGTGATGTGGTTGATACAGATTTTGAAGTTTTAAAAATTAGTAAGAGAACATATTACAAATTGGACATAGGGATGTAAAGAATCTTTGGTACCGAGACCTGAAGCACTAAAGTAAGTATTTCAAGTCACCTGAAGCAGTGATTGTAGCGTTTAAGATTGCCTGGACACTGATTTTAGTGTTTCAGGGGATCCGAAACACTGCTGCAGCGTTTTAGGTCTCGAAACACTGCAGTTGCAGCGTTTCATGGACCTGAAATGCTCCAGCAGTGTTTCAGGTCCCTGAAACACTGATCTGCCATGTTTCAGGTCAGCTGGAACACTGGACTGAAGTATTTCTGAAATGTGAAACACTGCATTCACTGTTTCAGGTCGCAAAATACTGCAGCTGCAGCATTTCAGGTCACCTGAAATACTGAACTGCAGTGTTTCTAATATCTGAAACCACTACCTTCAGTGTTTCATGTATTTTGAGCACTTAAGTTTACATAGTAGCCCTTTGTTTACTTTGACATCTACAGTTGTGTTTTATTACGAATTGTTTACTTTGTATTCCCATTTGTATTTAATACAATTGATTTGGGTTTAACATAAACAAGATGAAAATTGATATTGAGAGAGTTGTCGCCAAGTGCATGAGCGAAGGAGATTGTCCATATATAGAGAATTAGTTGCAGTCCGCTGCAGTTTGAAAAGACATGGCAAATTAAAGCTCTTAAAATGGTGCATCGATGTTCTATACTATTATTTTAAGAATGTTTAAATATTAATTGATAATTTCATCCCCTTGTAGGTCAACCAATCATCTCGAGGGGTTGTGATACCCCCTGTAGCAAGACCATGACAAAGAGGAAACGCAACAAGTCACAAAGCAAGGAAAAGAGAAGCAAAAGGCACCATGGGGTTATAGAGTCTCTACAATGGGGATATCTTCAATCCTACGACCTCGAACAGGAATCACAAACACATAACTGGGCAAGTTTGAGCATATGAAGCTCAGGGATGTCTTTTATAAAGATACAACGGTCTACGTGATCTCAGGAAACAAATTATAATTTTCTTGTTCTTTGCCTATGATGATATTCTATAGAGAAGTCTTCTTGTTGTGTATTTAGAAGCAGACAGCGGCTTAGAAATCATTTCTTCCAGATTTAGTTGTAATGTAATTTTGATTTCTCCTTGTTGAGGATCTTGGTCGTCGATGTTTGGATCAGAAGCCTTCTCAATCAGTTCCTGTTCTTCTCTCACAGTGCACCACCAAGACAAAAAGGGGAATCACTCTCAGAGGTTGAAGGGGTCACACAAAGGGTGAGAGCACAAAGCTCACAGAGGGGAGGGGGATCACACAAATCAGAGGAGAGCACAAAGATCAAATTTTTTCTCACCGCCGTCGCTCCTCCTCCTCTCACAGAGCTACTACCAACTCTTCGACTTAAATAGCAAAGGGGGTAGCCGACACGGAGAGAATGCTAGGGATACGAATGGTAGGAGCCGACCTACAGGGATCAGAGATGGGACTCGCAGCGGCAGCTAACCGGATACAGGTATGGGAAAGGGGGTGAGTAACATCGGGTAGGAGGTGAAAGGTTTAGAGATAGGTTGAAAAAAATATCAAGGGGAACTGAGTCTGGTAGCAAATGGGCCAGCAACAACAGATGTTGGGCCAACTAAAATAGCAACAATCTCCACCTTTGGCCTAAGGTAGTACATAGAGAAAAAACACGGAACTGCAGGATTCATCATCGCCAAACCATTACTTGTATGATCACAAAGAAGATACAAGCAATGAGAGAGAATACACAAAGTAAACTCAGATCATAAAGATCGGGGTAAGATCACTAAGCATACCAAGTCCACAAAGAACCGAACTCTACCAAACGGTCATCGAGTTCAAAGGGGAAATCACAAAGCTACTTACAAGCACAAAGCAAGTTAATAGGCCACAAAGGCAACACACAAAGCAAAGGAAAATTACCCAAAGTTAAAATTCAAGATTCTTTGACACGAGATAAATTTTTCAGCAGGCAAACACTTGGTACCCATGTCAGCCGGATTAAATTCTGAGGGAATTTTCTCTAACTTGACAATACCTTTTTCAACTATATCTCGAATGTAATAAAATCTAACATCAATATGTTTTGTTCTATCATGAAAAGCAGGATTTTTGCAAAGTTGAATAGCAGATTGACTATCAGAAAATACAACCACATTTTTATCAAGAAAACCAATTTCAGATATAAGGCCCCTAAGCCAAATAGCTTCTTTAAAAGCTTCAGTAGTAGCAACATACTCAGATTCAGTAGTAGATAAAGCAACAATGTGTTGTAGTTGAGATTTTCAACTTATGCAAGAGCCACACAAAGTAAACACATAGGAAGTAGTAGATTTTCTATTATCTCTATTGTTTGCATAATTGGAATCTACATAGCCAACTAGTTTGACACCTTCAGAACACTTAGAGAAGGTTAATCCTACATCCACAGAGGATTTTATCTTAAAAGCTATTTCAAAGCATTCTAATGAGGTATACCAGGATTTGACATATATCTACTCAAGCAACTAACCGCATATGCAATGTCAGGCCTAGTACTAACCATGAGATACATGACCGATCCTATAGCATTCAAATATGGCACATTCTTCATATTATTTATTTCATTTTCAGTCTTGAGGGATTGATCCTTACTTAACACAAAATGGGAAGCAAGAGGCACATTCACAGATTTGGCATAAGATATAGCAAATTTACTCAAAAAAATTTCAACATATGAACTTTGGTTTAAAACTAGAGTAGATTTGTATTTGTCCCTAATAATATTCATGCCTAGGATTCTTTTAGCATCGCCTAAGTCTTTCATGTCAAAATTTCCACAAAGATATTTTTGAACATGCTCAATAGACTTCAAACAAGGACTAACAATCAACATGTCATCCACATAAATTAAAAAAAAATACAGGCACATAGTCTATATTCTTATAATACAGACAATGATCAGCAGAACTCCTTTTAAACTTTAAAGATTGCATGCATTTATTAAATCTAATATTCCATTGCCTAGGTGATTGTTTTAAACCATACAAAGATTTTTTTAACAAACACACATGATCAGGCAATTTAGGGTCCACAAAGCCCTCAGGTTGGTGCATATAATTTTTTTTATCAAAGATCACCATGCAAGAAAGCAGTAGTTACATCCATTTGTTTTAATTCCCAATTAAAATGAGCAACTAAAGCAAGCATAATTCTAACATCATTGAATTTGACAACAGGAGCAAAAATTTCAGCATAATCATTTCCCTTCCTTTGAGTAAATCCCTTAGCTACTAACCTAGCCTTAATCCTAACACTTTCAGATTCTTGTTTCACCTTAAACAACCACTTACAGTCCACTACAGAACAACTAACAGGTTTAGGGACAAGTTTTCATGTTTGGTTAATTCTTAGGGATTCCATCTCACTCTTCATAGCACTAATCCATTCTATTTCGATTTTAGTGCTTCTCTATAAGTCTTAGGTTCATTGCACTCAAGGGATTTAAAAACATTAAAGGCAAACTCAAATATATTACAATCAATCAAATTGCAATCTCTATATCTTTCATGTTTCCTAATAGTTCTTTTATTTCTATCCCTAGTGAGTTGATAATCATTCAAATCATGTATGTTATCTATTTCATACATATTATGCTCCACCTTATTTAGAATAATCTCATCTTGATTTTTAATAATTATATCATTCAATTTTTCTTTAGGAGGTGATTCAGGTTGATTAATAATAGGCATTTGCTCCACCTTATTTGGAGCATCATTTTCAGGAATAGGGACATGTAAAGGTAAACAAGAAAATTTATTTTCATTAAAAACAACATCTCTATTTATCACTACCTTAAACCCTGGTTCACTCTTATTCCAAAGCCTATAACCTTTTACCCCTTTCAGAGTATCCTAAGAAAACACATTTCTTAGATCTAGGTTCTAACTTATCAATCTTTTGATGCACATAGCCAGCACTCCCGGAAATTCTCAAATTATTTAAACTAAGAGGTTTGCCCGTGAACACAAATTCAGGGCATTTCCCTCCTAAGGGAACAGTAGGGGACCTGTTAATTAAATAGGCCGCTGTACAAACAGCTTCTCCTCAGAACTTCTTGGAGAGCCCAGATGTGACCAACATAGCCCTCACCCTCTCTAAGAGAGTTCTATTCATCTTTTCAGGAATCCCATTCTGCTAGGGTGTGTAGGGAATAGATTTATGTCTTTTAATACCCCAAGTAGTACACAAATCATTCAATTGTTTGCTACAAAACTTAAGACCATTGTCTGTCCTAAGAGTTTTAATTTTCTTCCCCGTTTGGTTTTTATTCATAATTTTCCAGTTTTTAAATTTATCAAAAACTTCAGATTTTTGTTTTATGAGTAAAACTCAAACTTTCCTAGAATAATCATCAATTATGGAAAGAAAATATTGGTTCCCTCCATGCGTAGACACACTAGAGGGACCCCATACATCAGCATGCAAATATTCAAGTACACTAGTGCACTTAGACTAATTAGGAAAAGAAGAAGTAGGAAAACTAACCCTATGTTGTTTTCCTAGTATACAAGATTCACAGAAAGGAATGTGGGATATTTTGTCACTACCAAATTGACCTCCTTTATGCAAAATTTCTAATCTTTTATTACTCATGTGACCTAATCTATTATGCCATAAAACAGATTTATCACCTATCATAAAGTTAACAGAATCAAGCACATGTTTAGCATGACAATGTAGACGTCAAAAAGTACCTATAGATCATCGTACATGATTCAAGACAGGGAGAAGGTGATAAACGTCATCACCTCAGTTATAGGGGATCATACAAAGTTAAAGATCAACCAAATGGTGCATCAAGAAGCACATCACAAGAGTTTCAAAGTGTAAGACAAGCATTGGAAGCATAAAGGGAAATCATAGTTTCCGAGACAGTAACAACTGTCTCGAAAACAATGAAGAAATGACAAGCTTCCGAGACAGTTACAACTATCTCGGAAGCGTGAAGAGAGTCCAATATTTCCGAGATACTTGAAACTGTCTCGGAAACATGAGAAGAGCCAAAACATTTCTGAGACACTTACAACTATCTCGGAAACTAAGGAAACACAGATAGCGGTTTTTCGAGATTCGTACGTGTCACGTGGCTCCATAACTACCAAAGAACGTGTTTGAACGTGGAGGAGTGGTTACAAACGAAATTCACGCTAACAACTACCAAAATAGTGGCATTTAAACGTGGGAAAGACAGTTGCAAAAGGGGTTAAAAGGAAGGAAGCTTCCGAGACAGTTGTAACTGTCTCGGAAATGGAAAATTGACCATGCTTCCGAGACAGTTACAACTGTTCGGAAATAGGAATTCTTCGACACAACTTGTTGACTTCAATTATCGTTCCTAAGGGCTATAAATACCCCCTAGGACCATTATTGAGAAGGAACCGAGCACAGAAAACAGAGAGAGCAGAGAAGTTTGAGTCTTTAACGATTCATTAAGATCTAAGCCTTAACTTGATCTTGAGAAGAGTGTTCATCTTACTTCGATAAGATATTCACTGATTTTATTCTTGCTTCTAAACGAAGGAAGAGTACCCAAAGCCTTTACAATTCGATCAGAATCTGTGAATCAGTGGTCCACGAGCCAAAGCACTCCCGGCACAGATAAAGTCCCACAAAGCAGAAATTGATAAACAATTTCTGTGTTATTTTCAAGGAAATTATAATTATTTTGTTCGTTGTATAAGAGAAGTCTTATAAAAAGACTATTTCTTTTGAATTTGTTGTAATCGACTAAAGATATAATGAATTCCATAATGAAGTCAATTTCCAATAAAAACAGACAAACATACAAGTTATTTTATTTTTGAGCAGTAAAAATAACAAGAGACCCTTTCAGAATTTTCATAACTCCTTTACCCCATTTTCCCTCCAAACCATCATTTTCTAGAGATGCACAAGAAATCAAGTTATAACGTAAATCAGGAACATGCCTAACATCCTTCAAAGTAAACACAGAACCAGAAGAAAACCTAAGGCATACATCACCAGTTCCTAAAACATTGTATTTTTTTTATTTGCCATAGACACAAAGCTATTCTCTATTTTCTTGTAGTTTGAAAACAAGTTTTTAAAAGGAGTCATATGAAAAGTACAACCAGAATCTACTAACCAATCTGATTTACACAAAGAATCAGATAACACAGAGTTCAAAGAATCAGATAACACAGAGTTCAGATATGCAAGGGGACAGTCGACACGGAGAGAAGGCTAGGGATATGAATGGTAGGAGCCGACCTACAGGGATCAGAGATGGGACTCGCAGCGGCAGCCAACCGGACACAGGTATGGGAAAGGGGGTGAGTACCATCGGGTAGGAGGTGAAAGGTTTAGAGATAGGCTGAAACAAATATCAAGGGGAACTGGGCCTGTTTAGCTACTTTGAGGTTTAGTGATTAATTCTTGAATATTTTTATGTGACTCGTTTGTGATAAATTATAAAGGAAAAAAATGGAATTACTGAAGGAAATAAGTATAGTTATTCTTCTGATTAACTTGAATTTGCAGTGAATTTATTTATTTTTGTTTGAGTAAACTGATGGATGAACATAGTATACTTGTTGGTCCAGAGTACCAGATATCACATGGTATTCTATTGCTAGAGTTGGTATTATCTGCTTGAATTGGCGTGGATATAAACATAACTGTTTATGGCTCATAACTAATTTGTCCTTCGATTCTCAGACGTTTTTGGTCTATAAGACCTTTTAGCTGGCCATGTTTATGTTAGTATCCTCATATTCCCAGCAGAACCCTGTGTCTTTGAGAAGGTAGCAAATGTACCAATACGACCTTCATGATTAATTTGAATTACTAAGGGATCATAAAGTCATGCAGGACTCCGAAAAAATTAGGAAAAATTCTTGGTCAAGCTAGCTGAACTCATAAACTACGTCCAAACGGTGATCTTAGACAAGTAATCTACATACTTTAAGTAGAGAGAAAATAACTTTTTTCTATCAGAACATCCTTAATATGTGAACAAGTTTCTTCAGTCATCTTTTCTTCTTTCATGAAACATCCTTAAGAAGTTTGCTTGATCATGGCTGAAGAAGAACGGAGCTCACCTATGTGTGGAGAGGTGACGCGAAGAAGCTCGCCTGCGGGCGAGGTGCTCGGGCGAGGAACTCGGGCGAGGGCTTGGACAAGCGAGGGTGGACAGGCGAGGAAGCTTGCCTGCAGTGTCGCCGCAGCTCACCTGCGTGGAAGGGTTGAGCTCACCTGCGAGGTGGGCTGGAGCTCGCCTTGTGTGAATTGGAGACAACTGGATCTCGCTGTCTGACCTAAGGTTTCCCTATAAAAGGAAAACCCTGTTCACGAGCTGATTTTGAGTGGAGCTTGAGCGATTTCTCAGTGGAGCTTCTTGGCGGCGGCATTTGTTTTCCTCTGTGATTTTGAGCTCCCATTTGTCCCAACTCTCAAGAATTAAAGAGGGGGAAGTTGAGTAATTAAAGAGGGTGAGTTAAGAGAGAGATCTACACTGTAGCTACAGTGTAGATTAGCATCCATTTGAGAGATCTCAAACATGAGATCTTCTCTTTGTAAGTCTGTAATTTCTTGTGGTTAAATAAAAAATTATTTGTGTGGCTCCCGTGGACGTAAGCAAGTTTGTCGAACCACATAAATCTGTCTCGTCTGATTTACTTATTGTTTTATTTGTGTATTTGTTATTGCTTGTTGTTCTCTCTCTGAGTGATTTAGCTTCCGCAGCGTTTAAGTGGGCGTCTATCGCTCCCAACAATGGCTCACAAATTGGCCTTTTACCCTTAACAGAAATTTAAATTCATTTTGTGAAACTTAAACACATATTGTGAATAGTGCATGAACAGTGCGATACACCATTTGGTGCCTCGGCACTGTTCACCCAAGACACCAAATGGTGTCTCGGTACTGTTCACCTAAGACACCAAATGGCGTCTCGGGTTAACATTGGCATCGGGTTTCCAGATCCGTTTTGAGCCTGTTTCGGGTTTGTTTTCTTGATATAAATAGGAACCTCGTTCTAAGGTTTCTGTAGAGGGTTTGCTGGCTGCTTAGAGAAGAAAAAGTAGAGAGTTTTTCAGATCTAAAAGGTGAGATCTTGAGAAGAGAAAAGATTGAGTGCTTGGAGGGATTTTACAAGAAAGATGTCATCTTCTCTTAGGTAAGAATCAAAGCTTCATCTTTAGGATGAGCTTGTGGGTTGTTCTACATCATAGCGGAATCTTCCTTCACCCCTCCCCGTGGACGTAGGTAAGTTTGCCGAACCACGTAAATCTCGTATCTCACTTATTATATTGGCTATTGCATGTATTGGTTGGTTTCCTCGATATTCAGACCTAGATCCGATATTGGGAAGAGTATATATCTTACCTTGCATGAGATATTCACTTCTGTTCTTGTTTTCGTTATCGAAACAGGAACATCGAGATTGGCTTGTGAAAACAAAAGGTAGAGCTTTTTCTCAAAGTGATTTGCTTCCGCGGCGAGGTGGACGTATCAGCCCCTAACAATTGGTATCAGAGCCTTTTGATCAGATTGGTGGTGGTAGAACTTCTAATTTGAGGCGGTGCTTAGTTATTGTATGGTACACACAAGGTGTTTGTTAAAATTCCTGAGAAAAGTGGATTTACTAAAACAAGTGGAGAATGACGTCTACCAGTAAAACAGTCAAAGTGAGAAAGTATGAGATTGAAAAGTTCAATAGGAAGAATGATTTTTTCTATTAGAGGATGCAAATAAAAAACTTATTGATTTCACAGAAATTACATAAGGCTTTAGTAGGAAAAGAAAAAAGCACAAATATATGTCAGATGAGGATTGGGAAGAGTTAGATCTCGAAGCACGAGCGTCAATTATCCTATGCATTAAGAGGGATGTCGTTTTCTTGGTGGATGGAAAGGCAACGGCGGCGGGTGTGTGGTCAAAATTAGATAGTACCTTCATGATGAAGAGTCTAACTGTTTGCGCCAAAAATTATTTTATTTGTTGAACTCATTACAAGCCGTTTATCGAATACAATGAATTCAAAGACACAAGCCTTTTTATAAGATCTCTTGTTTCAAACAAATAACCTTCTAGAAAACATACGCATAGGACGTTTATCACCCGCTGCTTGCATGGGATCTTTTCCTATGCCTGGGGTGCGTTAGCCCGTAGACGACTGAATCACAGATCCAAGTTGAATCGTGAAGAAGGTTTAAGGTCGATGTTTCATTTTAGAAACAAAGACAGAAGTGGATATCTTAGCAAAGTAAGATAAAACACTATTTTCAAGATCAAGTCAAAGTTTAGATCTCGAGAAAACACCGATGGCTCTTGGAAGTGCTTGAAAATAATGAAGACTCTTTCTCTCTTGCTCAAAATCACTAAATTGCTTAAGTCTCTGCCTTTTCTGCCTTCCTGCCTTGGTGCATATGGGTGATAGGGAAGCATTTATAGTCCCTAGAAGTAGTTACTGTAGGTATAAGATCAAAACCAAACCAAACAGCCCCTATTTCCGAGACACGTTCCGTGTCTCGGAAGAAGGGGTTCTGTCAGCCAGTTTTGTAACCGACATTTCCATGCTTTAATGTCATTATCTCTATAGTTATGGGTGCATTTTACATTTGTAACGGCCCTCCCACGTTCACAATGATCCTTAGCAATTATGAAGCCACGTGGACTACACAAAACCCAAGAAAACCATCAATAGAAGCATGAAACTCCACCATAGTTTTCGAGACACATTTTGTGTCTCGGAAACTATGAGTTTCTCATAGCTTCCGAGACACATTCTGTGTCATGGAAACTATGAGTTATCTCATAGTTTCTAAGACAACTTCCTTGTCTTGGAATTTGTGTGACGCCTGATTGTTGTTTTGTATTTTTGTGTATTCCTCAATCGCTTTTTGACATTAGATGGTCCTCTTTGACTCAGATGATAACGTTTATCATCTTTTCTTCCCTTTGAGCTGTGTACGGTAACTTATGGGAAATTTTTGATGTTTATAGATACCCCCTCTAAAGTATTTCAGTCTCATTCTTTCATAGAGGAGGCTGGAATACTTTGGATATGATACGCTCAGCCTTCAATTCTTTGACTTCTTCAGCTTTCGGTCTATTCAATATTTTTTCGAATAGCTAAAATTCTTCCAATGCTATGTTTATCGTCTGATCGTTGTCGAAATCTTGAATCGAAGCTAGTGTGTTGATTTTGGAGTTAGCTTGTGTCGTTGAATTGACTTTGAACTGATCACCTTCGTCGGGTGTTTGTATTTGAATCATGATTGAACTCCTTAGAATTATCCTTTAACTTGGAATCTTTCCTGAACGTGAAATTATCAACATGTTAATCGGCGTTGACTTTTATTACAATGCGTTGACTGGCGTTGGTCTTCGTCACGGCATGAACACGGTTTATATTCATACGTTAACTGGAGTTTACACAGTTTAAGCTCTTAAGGTGTTGGAGCATGGAGAATCAGTTTATACTCGTGTACTCATCAGAGTTTTTGGGAATTAGTTTAACCTCGTGTACCCATTGGAAGTTCAAGGAGATGCAGTTTATATTCGTATACTCATGTCAAAATATACTAAAAATGGGTCGAGGATATCACGCAAATAAAACTCAACCATTCAGCGAATCAGCCTTTGTGCGAGACAGTCGCCACTGTCTCGCATGTGTGGGACATCGTCTCTGTCTTGGAAGGGCGAGACAACATTGATTGTCTCGCACACAGGCAGACAACAGCTCCTAGGGTTTTTAAGTTCGATACTTGGGCTTATTTTCGGGTATTTCGAACTGCCTCTTTGCGTTCAAACTCCCTTAAGACCTCTCCAAAAGTGATCCCAAGTCCGATTTGTTCCTCTTTCATTCTTCAACTTAATCGAAGAGGTAAGTTAGGGTTTTTAATTTTCTTAAATCTCGGGTTTCATCCCTTATTTCCAATGAATCTGTACGTAAACCTCTTCTCCTCTTATTGTTGACAGGAATCGAAGCTAACCTCTTGTGCCTTGAGGATTTTTAGGTTTTCCTTTGGATTTCTTTCCAAAACCCTAGCTTTCTTCGAGGTATACTTTCTTTTCTTGTATCTTTTTTTCCATGTACACTAACTTTCTTTGATGTTCTGATCAAAGCCAAATCTAGAGTATGGAATTTGAATTGTTTTGATATCTTGTTCGAATTTTTACCAAAAACCCTAACTTTTTTGTAGGATTTTTGATAAAAATCAATTTTTAAATGTGTCTCCTAAGAGATCTCGCATGCCCCGAGGTAGATCTGTCTCCCATGCAGCTGAGGTAGAAGAGCCAGCGATTGCTTCCTATGGAGATGATTTTTCTAAACTTTTGTCAATTCAAAAGTTAGAACTTTGTGAATTTTATATGTAGATCCTTGTTTGCTCTCCTTTGTGGGGCATTTAGGAAGAGTCGGTATCCTCCTTCGTGGGGATTGATGGTGAAAAGATATTGTTTTACTTGGTCAAAATATATCTCAAGGCAAAAGGGGCGATTTCTCGTTGTCTCGCACTTTGTTAGGCATGGTATGTTGTCATAATGTTCATACACGATGATGTATATTGCCTTTAGTGCGTAGTTCAACTTAAATCGTCTTGCTGATTCACAAGGTGCTGACTCTATCTCGTGAGTTTTACGAGATCAGTTCTACCCCTTGTTTCACCTTTAGAAATATTCTTTTAACTGCATTCGACGGATATATTTTTCTTTTTTTAGTTAATTTTCCATCCATGGCCTTCTCTGATAGAGAAGTGACCGGTCAAAGTGGCACTACTTATGCCTCTTTTGATGGGAGTCCTATTATTATTAAGGCTCCTCAATTCAGTGCTGATTGTTTGGAGGACGTTCCCGAACTCATTCACCAAGGGATTCATCATATTTTACGTCAGCTAATTACTGACGTTCCACTGGGCAAGTATCAAGATATTCAACAGAACATTTAAGGAAGCCCTAGTATCTATTTGGAGACTCCGTAGAAGATCCCGAGAAGCTTCCATGTGAGCCGGAGCAATGGATAAACGAGCACGATGGAGTATTCAAGTATATGCCTCATATTCCTCGGCACTATTCTCTTATTCATCTTAGAAATTTAGTTGTGACTCGAGAGATGTCTTGGAGGCTGACGGAAGATCACGAGCGTGTGTATTGTGGGTTTATTGGTAGGGATGCTAGGACCCCAGGCTCTAATAATAGGAATTCCGTTAGAGGGCTTCATCCAGGTATATTAGGTGTCATGCGCCGCTTCCCAAAATACACAGGAATCGAAACGTAAACAAGCCCGCGACGTATTAGATTGAGGAAAAATATACACTAATTTTTTTCTTTTTTTTCTTTTCTTCTCAGTCTAATACTTTAAGCGTCAAGCAAAAGAATATCAGTCATAGGTCCCCGATCATAATAGTAAGAATATAATAACAACCTAGAATAAGAAATAGACATATCATCAAAAGTAGATAATCCTAGACATAAAAATATGGGTCAAACATACCCTTATTATAAAAACGGTCCAACTAGGAATATAAAAATATATAGTCTATAATAAAAGAAGTACTGCTAAAAATAAGAAAATCCATCATCAAACTAAAGAAAAATACGGTAAAAGAGTTCTAAAGTTCCACAACTACTACAGAAGAAAACCACTACGCTTCAGTTTGTTCTTCTACTCCATCGAAAAAACACTCTGACTGGTCATACACTGGCTATGCTGCATCACCGAACTAGACCTATTCGTCCCATTAGTCTGACACACACCAGAGAAAACAGGTGTATGTCAGCGTGCATGACACACAGCAAGATCCCGCATGGAGGAATGAAACGGTCGAATGACCCATGCTATGACAATAATAATAATAGAAACATGACATTAAAATTCTAATAATTTAAATGGAAATCACTACTATAATAATGATCAAAAGAATCTCAAATCAATCGGTAATCTACTTCATATAACTATCCATTCTATAATAGGTCACTGGTCCACTTCTCACACAAAGTTAATATTCATATCACTGGATAACCGACTGTTCACAAATCCCTTACGTGCACCCAATACCACTACACATGCGGCCAGAGGACTACACGTAAACCATTTTTTGCCTGGTCTGAACTCAAGCAAAACTCGGGTGACGAATTAAATTCCCACTGACCAAAGTGATGTACACACTTCACTTAACCCCTACAAACCAACCCTAGTGGTGACACTAACTGTAGGCGTTAAAAAATACTGAAAGATATCCAAACGCAGCTCAAAAGGGAAGTCATCCAAAAATCATAAAAAAGACAGTCTTTACTGTCTCGCACGCGAGACAGTCTTTACTGTCTCGCCGTGCGAGACAGTCTTTGCTGTCTCGCCGTGCGAGACAGTCTTTGCTGTCTCGCACGCGAGACAGTCTTTGCTGTCTCGCACGCGAGACAGTCTTTGCTGTCTCGCCCGCGAGACAGTCTTTGCTGTCTCGCCATGCGAGACAGTGTTTACTATCTCGCACGTGAGACAGTTCTCAAAACTGTTTTATAACCGCTAACACGTGGCCACCAACTGTTCAAGAACATGGGAAACGTCGTGGGCGAGAATCACGTTGATAACTGTCAAAATAACGGAGTTTGAGACGTGGGGAGACAGTTACAAGAAAACTGTCGGACGGTTGAAGATTTCCGAGACAGTATTTACTGTCTCGGAACCCGAGACAGTGTTTACTGTCTCGGAACCCGAGACAGTCTTTACTGTCTCGGTCGCCCGAGACAGCAAACACTGTCTCGAAAATAGTTTTTTCCCCCAGGGTTATAAATACCCCCTGAGATTGATTTTTTTAAAGGAGGCTGATGAGAGAGCACATTACTGAGCAATTCAGAGCAGAAAGAGAGCAGACACAATTGTTCTTGGATTTCCTTGAGTTCGAGTTTTGACTTGATCTTAAGAAGAACGACTATCTTACTTTGATAAGATCTTCGTTTCAAATTCTCACTTCGATAAACGAAGAAAGAATCAGTAAACCCCCTTCACGATCTATGATTCGGCGGTCCACGAGCTAAAGCGCTCCCGGCACAGGCAAAGTCCAACAAAAACAGGATTCGATAAACGACTTCTGTGTTATTTTCTCAAAAGTTGTAACTTTTCTTTTGTTGTGTAAAAGAGGTCTTATAAAAAGACTATTTCTTTGAATTTGTTGTAATCGAACGAAGATATAATGAATTCCACAGCAAACCCAACTTTTGATGAAAACAAACTGGCGACCACGGTGGGAGCCAACGGTCTCGCTTCGCTGCCGAGACCGTCGTGTCGTAGCCAATCATCAAGATCCCGGTTGAATCAACGATCGAGTACGAGTTCGACCAAGTGAAGTTTTAGGAGTATTTGTCATCCTCATCGGTAAAATCTTTCTCGCCTCACAAATGCAGGAAGATTTCATCTTCGTTGAAGTTGTCAAATGCTACAAATGAAGACTCTCGCTTGATTGTTGTTGAGGATTCTACTCGCAACCTCTCTGCTCATAATGACTCTTATCTAATTAAAGAGTCATTAAATCAAAGCCCGTCGGCACTGACAAAAAGAGCTCGTCAGAGACAGCGTCAACGCCGCGCTCGCCAAATGGCTAAGACCTTGGAACAAACCGACGGGGTTCGTTATCACGCGGACCTAGAGTCGAGGAGGCATCGAGTGGTTCAGTTGTCTCAACAAGCAATTACTCATGTCTCTGCTAAACTAACAACGGAAGAATGGACTCTCGTCAAAAGGGTTCGCTCGATCCGCAAAGAACGTATACAAAAGCGTCATGCAAACGCTAACCATGCCCGTGCTCTCTTACAACAAAGACGAGGAAGGAAGAAGGAAACGGTGGCTAAAGAACCACCAAAACTCTGTAAAGTTTGGATTCCAAAGTCTAGAGTTGGACAAAATCAGCATTCGGAATCCGTTAAGACTCCGCACCCGCAAGGGGGTGGTTCTAAACGTGTGACTCCTGACATAACCTTGGATCGTTCAATGGCAACAATAAGTTGTCATGAGAATGCCAACAAGGTTTTACACCCCCAGAAGAAGACGTGTTTGTAAAAAGACATCGTTATACCTGGGAGGTCATACCAAAAGACGATAGGATTTTTCGGCAATCATACCGATGAATCGTACTATCAAATTGGAAAAGATGACTACTCCAAACGAGAAGCCATCCCGCAAAGAGTCTCAATGTTCCAGAGACTTTTCACCAAAATGTCAAAGCCCAGACCGAGACATTTCTGTAAAAAGCTTGCTGTTCAAGAGGATGAATTCCCTGAAGTCACCATCAATATGGCTGATAAAGGAAAATCTAAGTGGCATTCAAGTGAATCAAATCCCGACTTTTCACCGAGAAGAAAAGTCAACTCAAGAATTGCTCAACGGATGTCTCGACTCCAGTCAAGAGTTAGCAGACGTAGGGACTACAAGGGAATACATGAAGGAATGTCCTCGGAGGATGAACTCTCGGACACTTGTTCTGCAATCGCTTCGGATGATACAGTATCTAGCACGGGGCAAACTAAAGAAGTATTCACAATCACCTCTGATCAGTTCGCTCAAATACTTCAAGAAGCTCTAGCCAAACAATGTGAAGAAATTAGAGCTGAGATAAAGACAGAGATGGAGTTAGCTATCCAACAAATGAGAGAATTGCTAGCTCAACGGTCTCAACCTCCTGAGTCCAATCGGCGACCTGAATCCAGCCGCCACATTCAGAATGTTATAGATAACAGTGATCCAGAAGTGGATGAAGTCATTATGGCTGATACACCTCTCAATAGCAATAACGCTGGGGGTGGTTTAACGGATCCTCCCAACAATGATATTGGAGGTGGTTCAATAGCACCTCTTACAGGGGGTGATCCAACTCATTCTCCTCAACGTCCTTCGAATGAAGACATAGACGATGACAGGAAAATAAAAGAACTTGAAAACAAAGTCAACATTTTGATGACGACTCAAGAAGTGAAGAAGACGAGTATTCCATGTCCCTATCCAAGAGAATGAGATTCAATTCCATACCCGACAAAATTCCATCTGATTAACTTCACACCGTTCAACGGAAAGAGCTCACCTATTCAACACTTGATTTATTTCAAGTCTCATTTGGGCATAATATCTGGAAACGAGGCTTTAATGGTCGGGTCATTCGTTGGCACCCTTCGTGGTCCCGCCTTCGATTAGTATCGACGTCTCAAGCCAGGGAGCATCAATTGCTGGAATGACATAGAAAGTTTGTTCCTTAACAATTTCTTCGATGATGACACCGAAGTGTCAATCGGAACCCTTCTGGATGAGAAGCAAAAAGACGGAGAGTCAGTTGATAATTTTATCAAGCGCTTCTGCAACAAAGCAATGAATTGCAGGGATCCTGTTACAGAAGAGTTTATCCTGCAAACATGCCACAATAATCTCTCCATCGATGTCCTGGAAGCCCTGGGGGTCGTGCATTCGATAACTTGGAAAGATTTGAAAATACGCGATGAACAAGCTGAACATTTTCTTAAAAGAAAGAAAGTTGAGAGAAATCAACCGACGATATCTATAACCGTGGTGAATGCGACTCTCGATCCGAAATTCCAGAAGGAATATTCTTTCGAAGATGATGAAGCTCCAGCCATCTTGAAATACCTCCTCGCCAATGACAAAATCGAACTGCCGCCTATTAAAGATCAAGAAGGTGCTAAGATGATTACAGATCCAAACTACTGTGCATACCACAGAACGATTCTTCATCCCACCGAGATTTACTTTGGACTCAAGAACAAGATCTAAGCCTTAATTGACTCTGGCGTCATAACGACGAAACAAGCCAAATAAAGACGACATGTACTCCATTGGATGCACGAGTATAAACTGCTTCTCCATGACACTCCAAAGAGTATACGAGTATAAACTGCTTCTCGGTCATCCAACTAAGTACAATGTTAAACCCAGCCTTACAAAGGAAGCTGGGGGTGGATGATTTATGTAATGGGAAGTTCCTAGAGAATCTTATATTCTTAAGGATAACCCAAACATGCGACTGAGGATGACGTATTCCTCGTTATACCCAGTTTTGCAAAGAAAGCTGGGGGTCGATAATTTATATAACAGGAAGTTCCCGGAAGAATGTTAAATATAATATTCTTAGGGATAACCCGATTATTATGAACAAAATGATAAACACTAAACTCCTATTATGATTTTCGAACACTCTTTTGCTGAGATGAGATTCGATCATTTCATTAGATCAATCTTCCCTCACAAAACTCTCATAGGTGTTTGACGACTCACAGTCTCCCACCACAGAATCCCCCATCGATCAGATTAATTGAAGGTAGGACCGCCAAAATTCATTCTTATTTGATCCATTCAAACTTTCGCTATGTTCATGCACTCAACACTTTCGTGGTTAGAGTCCGGATATAATGCTTAGAATTTTGATCGGTCAATCCTTGACGAATTGTCAATCCCCTTCGTGTTAAGTCCTTATCACTTGACACCGAAAATTCCACCGAGTGATTGGTACGAGTCAGCACTCCTACTGTGATTTGATCAAATTCACACTCCCGTTATGATTTGTACTCCCAATCCCACTGCTCCTTTGGTCAAACCTTTAAACAGTTAGGACCAAAACTAAAATCCCCTCTTGATTCCTTCCATGAACGAGAGGTCCACAAATTGAATGATCAAACCTTTAAACAGTTAGGATCATCTCAAATCTCCATTTTGGTCAAACCTTTAAACAGTTAGGACCAAAGTCAAAATCCCCTCTCGATTCCTTCCATGAACGAGAGGTCCACAAATTGAATGATCAAACCTTAAACAGTTAGGATCATCTCAAACCCCCATTTGGTCAAACCTTTAAACAGTTAGGACCAAAACCAAAATCTCCTCTCGATTCCTTCCATGAACGAGAGATCCACAAATTGAATGATCAAACCTTTAAACAGTTAGGATCATCTCAAATCCCCATTTTGGTCAAACCTTCCTACAGTTAGGACCAAAACCAAAATCCCCTCTCGATTCCTTCCATGAACGAGAGGTCCACAAATTGAGTGATCAAACCTTTAAACAGTTAGGATCGTATCAAACTCCCACATGGTC
>BQKN01000603.1:226178-247471 GCA_022839385.1 Asparagus kiusianus
CTCGATTCCTTCCATGAACGAGAGGTCCACAAATCGAGCGATCAAACTTTCCTACAGTTAGGATCACCTCGAAACTCCCACTTGGTCAAACCTTACTACAGTTAGGACCACAACCAAATCTCCTTTCGATTCATTTTGCGAACGAAAGGTCAACTTTTGAATTGGATAATCAAACCTTATGACAGTTAGGATTATTCAAACCAATCCAGATTCTCTAAGTGGAGATCCCACTTCGAGTTTCCTTTGCATCAGGAGATAGAATATAAAATTCTTCCTCTCCGATTTCGGGTTTATCTCTACTAACAAACAAGAGACCAGGAGATAGAATATAAAATTCTTCCTCTCCGATTTCGGGTTCATCTCTACCAACAAAAAAGAGACCAGAATACTCCAATAGGTATACGAGTCTAAACTATTTCCCTACCCTCAACAGGAAGTTTCTGGAGAATATCACTTAGAATATTCTTAAGAATAACCTGGCTACTTCCCAATAATATCAGTTTGATGACAAAAGCTGAATTCACAAGTACAAATTACAACTTCGAGTTAAGACTTCGACAACGGTCAAGCGATATGCGTAGCACCGGAAGAATTTTGTCTATTCTATAAAGCACTGAATGGACCAAAAGATGAAGAGGTCAAGATTTGAAGCCATTTACGGGTCCTTCTGTACGATCTACTCAATCAAGTATTAAAGGGATTACAAACAAGACCTGCCTTATCCAAAGTGTCCCAGACTCCTCTATAAAAGAATAAGTCTGGAACACTTTGGAGGGGGTATCTGTAGGCGTCAAAAAATACTAAAAGATATCCAAACGCAGCTCAAAAGGGAAGTCATCCAAAAATCATAAAAAAGACAGTCTTTGCTGTCTCGCACGTGAGACAGTCTTTGCTGTCTCGCACGCGAGACAGTTCTCAAAACTGTTTTATAACCGCTAACACGTGGCCACCAACTGTTCAAGAACGTGGGAAACGTCATGGGCGAGAATCACGTTGATAACTGTCAAAATAACGGAGTTTGAGACGTGGGGAGACAGTTACAAGAAAACTGTCGGACGGTTGAAGATTTCCGAGACAGTATTTACTGTCTCGGAACCCGAGACAGTGTTTACTGTCTCGGAACCCGAGACAGTCTTTACTATCTCGGCTGCCCGAGACAGCAAACACTGTCTCGGAAATAGTTTTTTCCCCCAGGGTTATAAATACCCCCTGAGATTGATTTTTTTAATGGAGGCTGATGAGAGAGCACATTACTGAGCAATTCAGAGCAGAAAGAGAGCAGACACAATTGTTCTTGGATTTCCTTGAGTTCGAGCTTTGACTTGATCTTAAGAAGAACGACTATCTTACTTTGATAAGATCTTCGTTTCAAATTCTCACTTCAATAAACGAAGGAAGAATCAGTAAACCCCCTTCACGATCTATGATTCGGCGGTCCACGAGCTAAAGTGCTCCCGGCATAGGCAAAGTCCCACAAAAATAGGATTCGATAAACGACTTCTGTGTTATTTTCTCAAAAGTTGTAACTTTTCTTTTGTTGTGTAAAAGAGGTCTTATAAAAAGACTATTTCTTTGAATTTGTTGTAATCGAACGAAGATATAATGAATTCCACAGCAAACCCAACTTTTGGCGAAAACACTAACCACTAGCGTGAGCCTGGAAGATACATCAACAGTCACATCCAATCACATGAACAAAGACTTCCCCATCCCAACTCTTCTCATTTTTCTAAGTCAAACATAATCCACACTATCTATGGTTCACCACCTAAATTCAGTCAACACACCCACACATGTCACTAGGTTTGTTCATGAAGCACGAGGCCACTAAGTCATGAACTACTAAGGTTCTCAATCACAACAAGGAGATAATAATAATGCTAATTTTATGCAACCACATCATGGCATGTCGAATATATTGAAATAAGGATCGTAAAACATGAATAATAACTACGAACAAATACGGAATGCGTGAACCTTGTCTACAACAGCATAAATACACACATAAATAGATCTCGTGAATATCTCACTACTGGGTTGTCCAAACTTCTCATGCAAGTTATCCGTAATTAAGTAATCTCTAACATAATAATGTGGTAAAAGGAAACTGGAAACCGATGTCGTTTTTCATATGAAATGTCACGCTCTATGACTATCAGGTATACTATCATAATTAATTCAAAAAAATATTCATTTTTTCCAAATAATTTCTTTTAAAAATTATTTCTCATCATAACCATTTTAAAATAATCTTTTTAAAATTATATAGTATATATATATATATATTTTGTTAATTCTTTTCTGCATGAACAGTAACATTTATATATTTATAAATTACATTTATTTTATTTATTTTTCGATAATATCTCAAAAATCTAATCATAATACATAACTCATCATTTCATGTTCGTTCATTCTTAGATATAATTACAGCAAAATATCTTATTATTAAAATACTATTTAATACTAATAATCAACAATCCACGCTAAATAATCACAATATACATATTATCAACATTATCATATTTAACTAACCATTTAATTGATAATAAATGTAAAAACAACTAACTGAGAGGTGAGATCTTGCCTCAGTTACGTCGAACGAGTCGACATCGACTGCGCGGGTCGGATCTGGCGTGGTGTAGCGTAGCGTCGGCTGGGGACTGTAGGAGGGGCTGCAGGATCTCGATGGGGAGAGGAGCAGCGGTGTAGGCGGTGTGGCGCGGGATCTCTGTGGCGCTCGTCAGCGGGTTGTCGGGTTAGCCAATGAAAGGAGGAGGGAGCAGCGGGTTCGATGTCTGGGTAGCTACAGGAGGTGGGCTGAGGTGGCCGAAGCATGAAGGATGTGACAGCGGCGAGGCTACAGGGAGCTGGCACTATAGGTGGCGGAGGGGAGAGGTGAGGGAAAGCTTGACGGGGAGAGGAGAAGGTGTAGGCGGTGTAGCAGAGGTGAGCGGCGGTTGCAGGGTGGTGAGAGGAGGACAGGGCGGATCTGCGAGCTGGGAGAAGGCGATGGTCGTGGTCGGGCGTTAGCGGTGGCGTAGGGTAGCGACAAGGGGGAGAGGAGGGATGAAGGAGGGCAAGGCGGTGATGAGGGAGGAGGCCGGTGGGGATGGGTGTGGTCGCCGGGGTCGGGGGCATGAGTGGCGACGGGAGGTGTGAGATGAAGAGAGAGAGGAGTGATACGAGTTGCCGTGCGAGCACTCTTGATTGCGGAATTATCAAGAGTGGGTAAAGAAGAAAATGACAGAAGAACACAAGGGTTTAATTAGGGCGAAGGAAAATACCTTCTCTAGATTATGAGAATCAATTGGATTTACAAAATCTCTCTCTCACAATCTCTCTAGATCAAAGAACAACCTCCCTGATCTCTTTTCTGATTACAAACTGAGTGCTAAACCCTAGAAAAGTCGTGTTTCTATTTATACTAAACAGAAATCCTAAACAGTGCAGGAAACAGGCCCAGACCCGGAACCGCTACGCGGTCGACCGCAGTGCCCAAGGCGGTCGACCGGTCAGAACGTCGAAATCTGGAAAAATCGATTACAGGGTTTTCGGTCGACCGCAGCACATTCATCGGTCGACCGCTCTCAGTCCCGAGACACAGTCTGGGTCTGTGCACGACACGGTCGACCGCAGTGACACATGCGGTCGACCGGACAGAGCCCAAACTGTTTTTCCTACAATTTAACGAATCCTTCGACTTCGTTGCCTCCAATGACCTCGTCCACGACTCCTCTACTCTATTCTCAAAATACCATGAGAATCATCTATCCTCAAGCTCCCATGAGGATCGCTAAGCTCCCGAAGAGAAGATACACCTGTATCATGGGTCCCCCCTTTAGGAACTTGAAGTCCCATTCAAGTTAGAACTTCAGCTGAGGGAACTCGCGAGCCCCTCCTTCTCTGTTGAACCACTTAGCTTTGCTAGGAACCTGACCTTGACGTCCAATGAGAAACGACTCCTTCGTCCCCCGCCTCGTCGTGGTCGTCTTTCATTCCAAAATGCAGTCTTCTTTCAGTGGCTCCTCTCTATCAAACCACAAGTCTTCAACATGCGGTAAGATCAACTTGTCATCACCTTCGTCATCCAATAACAGAGGCTCAAACAACTTCAAGTACTCGGCATTGATCACCGAATACATGCCTAAGTAAGGTGGCAAATCTAAACGAAAAGCGTTGTCGCCAATCTGATCGAGAATCCGAAACGGACCATAACGAATAGGCTTCAACTTCTTCCCTTCTACTTTGAGCCTCTCCTTACTCAATTTTAGCCATACCATATCGCCTTTACTAAAGTTACAAGGAACCCGATGTTGGTCATGCTTCACCTTGTACTTAGCTTGTGATTTCTTCAATTGAGCTTCAACCGTGGCATGAATATTTGCAATCTTCTCGAGAAATCGCTGAGCACGTTGTCTTTCACTCCCCTCCTTACCGTCCACTGTGGCTTCACTTGAAAACACAAGATCGAATGGGCTCGGCGGTAAAAACCCATAACAAGTCTCAAACGGTGACTTTCCAGAAGATCCATGAATCGCCTGATTGAAAGCAAACTGCAAATATGGTAAACTCTCATCCCAAGTCTTAGGATGCCTGGAATTATACCCCCGCAACATGTGTACCATAGTCCGGTTGACTACCTCCGTTTGTCCGTCTGTTTGTGGATGAAAGGCCGTGCTCTTCTTCAATTTAGTGTCCATCAAACTCCACAAAGAATCCCAAAAATGTCCGAGAAAACGGCTATCCTGATCCGAAATAATCGAACTCGGCAACCCAAAGTGCTTCCACACATGCTCAAAGAACAATTGTGCTGCACCCGCTCCCGTCACGGTCTTCTTACAAGGAATCAATATCACCATCTTGCTGAAACGGTCCACCACAACGTACAAATAGTCATGTCCGCGCTTTGTAGTCGGCAACCCTCATAGAAAATCCATAGAAATGCTCTCCCACGGCCTAGAAGGAACCGGTAATGGTAGGTACAATCCCCTCTTCCTGTTAGAAGGCTTCGAAATACAGCATAACTTACACCCTCCAACATACTTGGTCACATCATCAAGCATCCGTGGCCAAACACATGTCGCCGTAGATTGAGAAGCGTTTTCTGAATGCCAAAATGCCCTTGCACACGCGAGGTATGTGCTTCCCGAATCCACTGCAACCTATCACCATCCTCCGGAATACATAGTGATGTCCCACGATACAATAAGCCATCATCTCCAAGTGCATACTCCCCCCTTCGACCAGCCTTCGCCTGCTCAAACACACTACCGAAGTCCCTACTGGATGCATACAACTGAACATACTCAAAAGGAACCAAGGGCTGAATACGCGTCGCCACCAACAAAGACCTTATCGGTGGGCGAGATAACATATCGGCCAACTTGTTCGTCGCCCCCTTCTTGTACCTAATAATGATGTTGAAAGCCATCAAATAGGACATCCACTTCATGTGCCGTGCCTGCTGTAGCTTTGTATGGGCATGTAAGAACTCCAACGGCTTATGATCCAAATGCACGACCACCTCTCCTTTCCTAACAAGTACACCCTCCAATGCCTAATTGCTTGATATAGTGCATAGAACTCCTTGTCGTAGGTTGGGTAGTTCACAACAGCACCCAAAAACTTCGCAGAATGGTATTCCACCGGTTTCCCATCCCGAATCAACACCGCGCCCATCGCATAATTAGACGCGTCGGTCTCCACCTCAAAAGTCCGCTGCAAATTCGGCAACGCCAACACCGGTGCCTCCGAGATCTTCCTCTTTAGCAACTGAAAAGCCTCCTCATGCGTCCTCCCCCACTCAAACTGAACTTTAGCCTTTGTGAGGCCATGTAACGGTGCCGCATAAGTCGAAAAATGTCGAATGAACTTGCGCAAATACTGGCAAGCCCCCATGAAGCTTCTCACCTCAGTCACTGTCTTCGGCGTCGGCCACTTTGTGATCACCTCCACCTTGCCTGGATCTATCCTCCGCTGGCCCTTCCCTACGATGAAGCCGAGATACACTAACTCGTCCTTCCCGAACTCACACTTCTTCCCATTGAGCTTCAGCTGTCCGTCCTGCAACACTTCAAATACCCTCTCAACATGAACGAGATGCTCCTCCCAGGTCCTGCTGTACACCAAGATATTATCAAGGTAAACTATCACAAAATCCTCTATAAACGGTCGCAACAAATCATTCATAAGCCCCATAAAGGTAGCCAGAGCATTGCACAATCCAAACGGCATCACCAACCACTCGAACATGCCTTGCTTGGTCTTGAACGCAGTCTTCCAAGTGTCTTCCTCCCGAATCCTCACCTGATGGTAACCAGACTTCAAATCCAGCTTCGTGAAAACCCTCGCTCCCTCCAACTGGTCCATAAGATTATCGATCCGCGGTAATGGGTAGCGATTCTTGATGGTAATCTTGTTGAGCGCCAGGTAATCTACGCACATGTGCTAGCCTCCATCCTTTTTGGGCACCAACAACACTGGTGACCCACAAGGCGAACAACTCGGCACAATCACTCCCGTCTCCAAGATCTCTTGAACTTGCTTCTTGATCTCCTCGGACTCCAGTACTGATGTGCGGTATAGGCCTATGTTAGGTAAGGAACTCTCCCCAGTCAACATAATCTCATGCTCTACACCTCGACGTGGTGGTAGTCCCGTGATCTCCGAAAACAAGTCCGCATACTTGGCCTTTAATCTTTCAAGATCTCCCTCCTGAAGCTTGTTCAAGGTGGACAAGCACATCCTACTCAGCTGCTCTTCATACGGCCGAATGAACAATAAAACGAACTTCCTGCCCGCATTCACCAACCTCTTAGCCTGAGTCACTGTCACCAAGCTCGTCTCCTGTGGAAGATATGCCGAACAAAAAATGAATTGCTCGCCATCCTTGGTGAACGTATACTTTTGGGCTCGCCGATCATATACTGCGTATCTATCCCACAAATAAGGGTTGCCCAAAATAACTTGGCAAACATCCAATGGAACCACGTCGCATGTGACCTCATCAATATACGACTCATAGAGTGCAAATCTGAAGGAACACTGGTTCACTACACTCAATCCCGCCTCCTTCTGAATCCACCCTAATGGATAGGGTTTCGGATGCTTCACCGTCTTCAATCCCAGCTTCTGTACTAATGCCTCAGATATCAGATTTTTTTGACTTCCTGTATCTACAATAGCATCCACTAAACTGGTCTTGACCTACAACTTCAGAACAAAGAGCTGCTCCCTCGGGTCGTCATCTTCTCTAGTGGTCTGCTTCCTCGCCATAAGGTTGAGACTATTATTGGGTTCAGTCATCCCGGGAACCTCCTTTGGGCCTTGTGCTATCACGTACGCCTTCTTCTCCTCCTTCTTCTTCAACCCTTTTGGTTTCAGATGAGGGTACTTATCCCAGCAACGATCAGTTATATGCCCTGTCTGCTTGCAGTGATTGCAAGTCAATCCTGTTTTCCCCGAGTCAACCTTCTTCTTCTCATCCTTAGACTGAGCGCCACACGTCTTGTTCCCCGACGGTTTGGAATCCCCCTTTGTCTCGTTGCCCTTCTTCTGTCTGCCCTCAATGGCTATGGCTTTCACGCTTGCCTCTGCGATCGTCTCAACCGAAAATAGTTTCATCTCCTTCCGGATGTAATCATTCAGACCCGCCATGTACTTCATGAAGATGGAGTACTCGTCCGTCGCGATGTTTAGAACCATCGCCTGCTGCTGGAACTCCGTCGTGTACTCTTGAACGGTCTGATTAAACTTTTAGCGCAAGCCGTACTACTTGTACCAACGCTCCTCAAGGAACCCCACTGGATAGAATTGTTTCCGAAGTATCTCCTTGAACTTGTTCCACGACGTCGCTTTCTTCTCCTGCTTGTAATAGGATTTCCACCACGTCAACGCGTGCCCGGAAAGCTTCAATGTCGCGAATACTATCTTCTCCTTGGATGAATATCCGTAGAGAGTGAAGTACATCTCCATACGTTCGATCCAATCATCAAGCTTCTCCACGTTGATACTCCCATCATAAACAGGAATCTCAACCTTGAAGTCAATCTTCAGATTTTGGTAATTGTTCTTACCCCCTTGATGTCCAACGGTCTTGACAATCTCAGTCTCCCCCTCTGAATCAGATTCCTCGTGCTCTTCGTCGGATTCGACGAGTTTCTTCTTACCCTTCGAAGAAGATTCCTCCTTTTTGTCCCCTCCATTGATTAGACCCACGAGTTGAGTAAGAATCGTCCCGATCGTCTCAATCTGCTTCTCCATGGCATCAAGTCTCGCTGAATTATCCGTTTCAGTCATCTTCTCCTTCCTTAATTTCTGGACTCCCTCCAAAGAAATAAGGATCTCGCCAAGCCTCTTGTAATGTGAGCGAGTAAGGACCATACACAGGTTCCCCCTTCACAAGATCTAGGTGCTCTGATACCAACTTGATACGAGTTACCGTGCGAGCACTCTTGATTGCGGAATTATCAAGAGTGGGTAAAGAAGAAAACGACAGAAGAACACAAGGGTTTAATTAGGGCGAAGGAAAATACCTTCTCTAGATTATGAGAATCAATTGGATTTACAAAATCTCTCTCTCACAATCTCTCTAGATCAAAGAACAACCTCCCTAATCTATTTTCTGATTACAAACTGAGTGCTAAACCCTAGAAAAGTCGTGTTTCTATTTATACTAAACAGAAATCCTAAACAGTGCAGGAAACAGGCCCAGACCTGGAACCGCTACACGGTCGACCGCAGTGCCCAAGGCGGTCGACCGGTTAGAACGTCGAAATCTGGAAAAATCGATTACAGGGTTTCCGGTCGACCGCAGCGCATTCATCGGTCGACCGCTCTCAGTCCCGAGACACAGTCTGGGTCTGTGTACGACACGGTCGACCGCAGTGACACATGCGGTCGACCGGACAGAGCCCAAACTATTTTTCCTGCAATTTAACGAATCCTTCGACTTCGTTGCCTCCAATGACCTCGTCTACGACTCCTCTACTCTATTCTCAAGATACCATGAGAATCATCTATCCTCAAGCTCCCATGAGGATCGCTAAGCTCCTGAAGAGAAGATACACCTGTATCAAAGAGAGAGCAAAGAATTACGGGGCGACTGCATCTCGTGAACAGAAGGGGGTTGATATATATATAGTTAATTAGGGTTAGGGTTAGGTATTTAAAACAAAAATTAATTAAAATAAATAATTAATGATATTTAAAAATCAAAATAATTATGGAATAATTATCTATAAATAAAAACATACCAGTTGTATTAATACAATAGCTGATACGCAACGGAAGAAATAATACAACAAATTGTACAATTAAACAAGAATAATCAATAAAAATACAATTACTTATATTTAAAAAATCAAATAATTATAGGATAATTATCTACGTGATAAAATAATGCACCAGTTGTGCTAATACGATAGTTGATACGCAATAATTAAAATAATACAATAAATTACACAAATAATACGTAATTAATAATACAACATAATACACAAAATAATACATAATAGTAACAACAATACAACATATTATTTAAACAATACATAATAGTAGCGATAACACAACAGATCAATTCCAGAAATTTTTACCGTAAAAAATAAATTTATAAATATTAAATTCATTTAAATAAATATAAAATTTGGACTTTTAAATCATAGAAAATTGTAGAAGGCCGAGAAAAATACAAATACTCTTCTAAAAATAATAATTAAATATTTTAAAATACTAAAAATTTATTTTAACTGGTATCAAATTATTTTAAAATAACTAAATATTTTAAAACACACTTCTATTCGGGTGCTATTGAGTATTGTTGCTTATAGTGTTCTTGAGCTGGAACAACTCGATGTTAACACAACCTTCTTGCAAAGAGACTTGGAGGAGGAAATCTATATACATCAGCCTAAGGGTTATAAGGTTGAGGATGAGGAACATCATGTATGTCGCTTGAGGAAATCACTCTATGGATTGAAACAATCTCCTCGGCAGTGGTACAAACGATTTGACTCCTTCATGCTAAAGCATAGGTTCTTCAAAAGTGATTATGACTGTTGTGTCTATATTCGAAAGCTTCGTAGAGGTGATTATATTTATCTTCTTTTGTATGTGGATGACATGCTTATTGCTTCGAGAAGCAAGGTAGAGATCGATAGGTTGAAATCTCAACTTGGTAAAGAGTTTGAGATGAAGGACATGGGCGCTGCTAAGAAAATACTGGGTATGGAGATTAGAAGAGAGCGGGTAAATCAGCGATTATTCTTGAGTCAGAAGGGTTACATTGAGAGGATTATCGCAAGGTCTGGGATGCAAAGTGCTAAGTCAGTGGTGACTCTATTAGCATCATACTTCAGGTTCTCAGGTAAATAATCTCCCACTACTGCGGAAGAAAAGGCACACATGGAGCGTGTACCTTATGCTAATGCAGTTAGCAGTTTGATGTACGCAATGGTGTGTACACGTCTAGATATTTCACAGGCATTCAGTGTTGTCAGTAGGTTCATGGCAAATCCGAGAAAAATGCATTGGAAAGCAGTGAAATGGGTCTTGAGGTACTTGAAGGGTGCCATTGATACAGGTCTGTGCTTTGGTGGAGATACGTGTCAGATTGATGGGTTTGTAGACTCAGATTATGCATGTGATCTAGACAGACGACGATCTACTACTGGTTATGTGTTCAGAATACATTATGCTCTAGTTAGTTGGTGATCGATGTTACAAGCTATAGTGGCACTTTCTACAACAGAGGCAAAGTACATGGTCATGGCAGAGGGAGTGAATGAAGCATTATGGTTGTGGGGTCTTCTAGATAATTTGGGGGTTGAGCAGGAGTGTGTGAACTTATCGTGCGATAGCCAGAGTGCGATTCATGTGGCTAAGAATCAAGTTCATCATGCTCGTATTAAACATATCAACGTCAGGTATCATTTTGTGTGGGATGTCATAGAGGAAGGTGATATTTCTCTCATGAAGGTGCACACAAATAAGAATCCCGCCGACATGTTGACCAAGTTGGTGACAAGTAGCAAGTTTCAGCATTGCTTAGACTTGCATATCAGCCTGTGTTGATCTGCCTAAGAGGGCATGACCCTTCGGGGCAGTGATGGGGTGAGGTGGAGACTGGCATCAGAATTATACGGAGAACAATAAGCAGAACTACAATTAGCTTGATCCCGATCAGAGGGTACGTAGGCAGCCATGGTATAATGGTGCAGCTAGTTTTGGCCTGGTTTGGCATTTCAAATCTCTCTAGTGATGTTCGCGGTATTTTTTCTCGTGTTCGTCCAATATTTAAGGTTTATCAAATGATGTATGATGTAAAGAATTGTGAACAGTGCATGAACAGTGCGATACACCATTTGGTGTCTCGGCACTATTCACCCAAGACACCAAATGGTGTCTTAGCACTGTTCACGCGAGACACCAAATGGTGTCTCAGGTGAATAGTGACAACGGGTTTCTAGATCCGTTTTGGGCCTTTTGGGGTCTGTTTTCTTGATATAAATAAGAACCTCGTTTTAGGGTTTCTGTAGAGGGTTTGTCAGCTGCTTAGAGAAGAAAAAGTAGAGAGTTTTTCATATCTAAAAGGTGAGATCTTGAGGAGAGAAAAGATTGAGTGCTTGGAGGGAGTTTACAAGAAATATGTCATCTTCTCTTGGGTAAGAATCAAAGCTTCATCTTTGGGACGAGTTTGTAGGTTGTACAAATCGTCGGTGTTCTCCATTATAGTGGAATCTCCCTTCACCCCTCCCCGTGGATGTAGGCAAGTCTGCCGAACCACGTAAATCTTGTGTCTCACTTATTGTATTGGCTATTGCATGTGTTGGTTGGTTTCCTCGATATTCAGACCTAGACCTGATATTGGAAAGAGTGTATATTTCACCTTGCTGAGATATTCACTTCTGTTCTTGTTTTCGTTATCGAAACAAGAATATCGAGATTGGCTTGTGAAAATAAAAGTCAGGACTTTCTCTCAAGGTGATTCGCTTCCGCGGCGAGTTGGGCGTATCGGCCCCCAACACATATTGATCTGGTATCATGTTCAAAAAAAAACCCAGCACATCAAAACCTTGAAAGGTTATAACAACAGTGGAGGATTATCATCTGACACCCCTCAAAGAAAATTCTCCGTCTCATATTCTTTGGGGATCATCATGGCTATCAATTTGGTTCCACCTTATCAATATCCTGCACATGATGGGCATAACCATACCCTCTAACTAAGGACAAAACAATCCCAGTAATCATGACTAGGTCGGTTTCCTAACAATGGTGAGTAGCGAGTCATATCCTTGAATTTAAGAAAAAGTAAAGTAGCTTCTGAAGATTTTTCTAGATCTCAAAATGTTGTATTTAGCCTAAAAAAGATCTACAGCAAGGTTAACGAATTAATTAAACAATGCTTTTAGTTCAGTTTGTAATAAAATAATTAAGACTGAATTCTTAGTTTATGAAGGTAATAATGTATGGGCGTGCGTAAGGTCATTATCTGTTGAGCATTTTACTATTAGCATTGGATGTTAAGTGATCACCTCTTGATTCCCACGTCACTTAAAGTTTGAGTATATCCTCGAAGATAAGCTCCAAATTTTCAAATTGCACACCTGTACGATTTGCCAGAAGATTAAGTTTTTTACTCTGCCTCAAATCTTAAAATGTTAATTGCAATGGATGAGCTAGTTTTGTCCATAACCTCCAAGTTGCGAATATCCTTGTCAATCATGTAACTACAAGCCAAAGATTTTGGTAAAATGTAGTTCTTGTGAGCAAAGCATATAAAAACCAGGGATCTTACCATGTATCCTAGGCTAGCATTAACAATGTATAAATATTGTTATTTAGATCAAATCACCGCAGGGCAAGCATTAAAAGTATTTTGCTCTTTTCTGATGACCATTCTTCAGAGTTTGAACCTGTATTATTCTAATGTTATCTTAAAGTGTCCCTTATATCATGGTAATTAAAGTCCATTACATCCCCCTTAGTATTTAAGTCCTTCGATATTTAAGCAGAATTATCTCTTTGTTATTTGTACGTGTATTATAAGTAAGCGTATATCCAACGGGTGTAAGAGGGTATGAGATCTTTTGCAACAAAGTGAAATATTTAAAAATCTCTTTGCAACACGTCTTATGTAGCAAATTAATGTGGTGAGTACAAATAAGGAAGTGATAACTCTGTTCGGCCGTAAAGGGTATAAAATGCTAATAAAAACTAGGGGTAACAAAGTGATTAGCCCCCTTTCAATAAGGGGGAGAATAAAAAAAATTAACCCTTTCCCCCCAACAGATTGTGAATGCATATACGTGCGAGCAGAAATGGTAAACTGCTGGCACTATTGATCATATTATTATGAGCAGACAAAACAATTTGAACTAATCAAAATAGCATCAGACAATAAAACATAATGGACAAAGGCATTTTGTCAGTTTTTATTAAACAAATGGTATTAATAGTTTCAAACAAATTTTTAAGTGTTGGTGTGGGGTCTTGTTATTCCATTCAATCATTCTCTCTTTTCCTCATCAAGAATTCTCCCATCGCTCGCTCCAATCCTCATCCGTTAAATATCTACCAGAAGCAGTATCTTACATTAATACCGGAGGAGATCGAAGGGAAAGAATTCAGAGGGACTTGGCTATGGAAATCCAGCAGGAAAACAACTCAAAAGTTTTGAGGGTGGATTCTAAGGAGGCTTGGGAGTCCTTCATAGCTCAATCAAACAACCAAGGATGCCCTTAATCTCCCTCAGATTTCTCTTTCCTCTCATTACAACGGATATTTTAATTTTGGTTCTAATTTAAGATGAATCATAATAATACTCCAATCTAATAAGAAACAATTATGACTGGAAAAAGTGGTCTCTTCATCGTCTAGATGTAATTGAGAGGATATATACAAAAATCCATCCATGTACTTCTAATTTGAAAGTCCACATATTTCTACTCGTTGTAATCAAGTAATGCTTGTTTTATTTGTATGATGTACGTAGTTATATTTTACAATTATAAGATTATGTAGATCAGAGAAAAAGCCTAATTGCTAATCGTGCTTATTAGCATTTAACTATCTCAAGTCTGAACTGAAATGACAACATATTGCAACAACAATCCCTCATAATTGCATTATCTACTTGTTAAAATGATTGGTTCTTGCCTTATTCACTACTTAAAACGTTTGATACGCCATTCATTTTCTTTTTCCTGATTAATTGTGTATTTTTCTTCTTCTAGGTTTTTGTCCACTTTACAGCTTCATGGTGTGTTCCATCTCTTGCTATGAACCCTTGCGTTGAGGAGCTAGCCACAACTTACCCAAATGTACAGTTTCTAGTGGTAGATGTTGATGAAGTCAAGGTATCATTTTTCAACAATTCCTCATAAATTATAGATACCCTTAATCACGAAATAAATTGGCATGAATATCAAGTAGTAGAACTGTTGCCAATGAGATGACTCCTAAGATGGCCTTAAAAATGGTCCTAGCTTTTCCTCCAAAATAAAAATGGCTCTTTTCCAAGGCAAAATATAATAACAGTAAGAATAATAGTACAATACAAATGTAGTTAAAATTGTTAACTTTCTCAAATAATATTCTTATGAGTTTAGAAATGTATTTGCAAAAGGACTTCTAGTTTAAGTGGAAAATTTACAACTCACTAGTAGAAAAACGACCAAACTAGACGGAAATTTCCGTCTAGGTTGGTCTATAATCCGTCTAGGTTGGTTCATCTAGACGGAAATCCGTCTAGGTAGATTGGTTTATTCTGTTTCCGTCTAGTTTGGATCAAACTAGACGGAATTCCGTCTAGATTGTCAACCTAGACGGAAACCAACCTAGACGGAAGTAACATTTCCGTCTAGGTTGTCAATATAGACGGAAATCCGTCTAGGTTGACAACCTAGACGGAAATCCGTCTAGGTTAGTTCCCTAGACGAAAATCCGTCTAGGTTGAAATCTACCGTACGCCGCTTTCGCCCTCAAGTGTATTGGCATTAATGATTTTCCCTATCATATTATATATATTATCACACTCATAATCATACTAATCATTAAATTCATCAAAACTTTAGATGGAAATCTACCGTATCCTGACAATAAACATCATCCAGATTGGCATAGGAGTGTGAGCCCAAGTGGTGGTCATGCAGCTTCTTTCTTCTATTTTCTGCTCCCTTCGTGGATTTATTCTTTTTTAAAAGAAAAAAAATTAGCAAATATGCAATAAATTAATATCTTAAAAGTATAACGTAATTTTCATGAAACTAACCTTGGAGGCATCGCTGTCCCAATACATGAGGAGAGCTGTGAAATGAACCTCGTCAACTCGGGGGTCGAGGTTTAAAAACCTCTGCCAGTCCTCCTCATACCTATCATATGTTTCATGTTTGATCTCATGCCTCCATTGTTTGAGAACTGCTTCAACCTTGACATTGAACACATAATTCCAAGCCCCCTCAAAGTCCTCAAGGCAGAAGCAGTCCTGTAGATTTACATACACATTTAGGAAGGATAATTTAATATCAAATACTAATTATTAATAAATAAAAAGTAATATCAATATGTAGTTACCATAAGCTCTGTCCATATCGCCTCGTATGCGCTCCATGGTAGTTCTCAAAATTGAAAATAAGGGTTGATAATGGTCGCTCTACGCACTAGAACCCCAATATATGCATTCAAGCGGGTCGACCATGGACCAACGGGCAAATTAGAACTATTCCACCGAATTATTGCCCTCATTCCTCTTGGCGGCTGTTTGGAATCAGGCTTACCTCCGCCACGTCTGTTCTCGATGCGATCCGCCTTAGCGCCTACAATAATAACATAATAATATATCATATAATATATAAATGTGAAAATTAAAAATATTTATACAATTTACCATTCGCTATCTCTCTTTCCTTTGCTGCGAGTGCAACCCGTTTTCGTGCCTCAATCAGTTCACGCAATTCTTCTAATTTTCTCGCAGCACGTGTATGGTACTTCCTTGCGTCAGCCATAGACTTATGAGAGGCTGGAGGTAAAGGTAAACCAAGATAGTCCTGTGTCTTTGGCCGCAAGTCCGTGTGGAATGTATAAGATGGATATGTAGGTGTCCAAGTATCCCCTACATAAGAAAGGAGAATCATTAATATAGTTTATAATTAACCATTATAATTGAGCATTATAATATTGAATACCTGCATCAGGGGATGGTTCTGGTACTGCATCAGAGGGGCCAGGTAATGAATAACCCGCATCTGCAACAAATGATCACTATTAGCTAGATAATTAATAATTGATAAAATATATTAAAGTATTAATTAATTTTTATACCTGTATCGGGAGATGATAGTGTATCATTAGCACCAGTACCAGGGGTGATACTACGTGATCGATCACCCTCAGGGCTAAAGAGTCTCCTCACCCACCTCATCTGCAAATTCAATTATTAACATAGTTAAGAAAAAAATTATACATGCTCATGAGATAAGTTATTATGAAATGCATTGTTCTTATTATGATTAGCTAAAAAACTTTAATGCAGTGTAACATATATATTACATACCTACATCCAACGCCACATTCTGTGTGTAAGAGAATTCTTGCCAAACATCATCAGATGAACCAATTGGTTCACTATAATTATATTCACTTTCTTCAATATTTTTTTCATTGTTATTAGGTAGAACAACAGATCTTGGCTCCTTGTACAAAACCACCCAATCAGATATGACATTCGGATCTCTCACGAAGAAGCACTGATCAGCTTGTTCTGCAAAAATGAATTTCTCATCCGTATATACTTCTCGATGGAGATTGACAAGTGTAAATCCATAATGATCCTTTTGCTTTTTTGCAGGACACCACCGAACCTTGAACATCGTGTAAGTACATTGTTTTGGTTTACCAAACCCGTAAATTACCTCAACAATATCTTCTAATTGGCCATAATATAGTATGTCAGCTAGAATTAGGTTCTGATCTCTTGTACTTGAAAAACATTCTTGAGCAAACAAGCCCATGACCCCACTGTTCTGAGTTACCCTCCTATCATCAGTCTCTAGCGTTCGAAATTTATATCCATTGACCAAATGCTCATTATAACATCTCACTTCATAATAAGGGCGTTGTGCATGTATAATAATTTCATCTGGTAACGTAGTACCATCAAGAAGTGATTTATCAACCTAAGACAAAAAATTTCAGAATATTTAGGGGATGTTATATTATGAATGTTCATAAATTAATTGTTAAATACTTACATCAAATCTTAACCAATCAGAAAATTCTTTCCTATGTCTTTTCTGAATATTATGCGCTGCATTCCTACCGGTTGTTTCATTCTTTAGCTTCTCCAAATGTCGCCTACATAAATAATATATAAGTTTGCATTGCGAACATTATGTAAAATGAATAGTCTCATCTATATTTCTGGTGTTATTTGTTACCTTCGATAGTCTGCGAACATATCAAGGTTTTCTAGCACATATGCATGAATTTGTTCTAAGAGAGATCTCGGATAATTTTCACGCTTTCTCTCCTTATCTAGTACTTGAGCCGTGGTTTTCTTCTGGCGCATGTAACGTGATGCAAAAATAAAGCATTCATTTGCCACGTATCCTTTAGCTATCGAGCCTTCTGGACGAGCTCGATTGTGAACATTATGTTTCATGGAGCCCAAGTATCTTAGAATCAAAATAACTAATTATTAGCACGGTAATTTCAAAAACGCATATACAAGTAATGAATGCAAAAAAAATATAATTTACCTCTCAATCGGATACATCCAACGATAAGTAACAGGTCCGACGATTCTAGCCTCTCTTGCAAGATGCTGAGTAAGATGGACCATAACCGTAAAAAAAGAAGGAGGGAATATTACTTCCATATTGCATAGAGTAACTCGGACCTCAGCTTCAAGTTTTTTAAATTCATCTACATCTATGACTTTAGAGCATAATTTTCTGAAAAACCCACAATACTCAATAATAATCTTCGACGCTTCTTTATCCATATTGTTACGGATTGCAACAGGAAGCAATTGATGGAGAAGAACGTGATAATCATGGGTCTTCAGACCTAAGAGTTTTCGCTCTTGCACTTGGACATTATTTGAAATGTTAGCAGAGTAACCATCCGGAGACTTTACTGATTTGAGAATTTTACAAAATCGTTGCATCTGCTCATTTGACAGTATAACACGAGACGGAGGCAACTTTAATTTTTTAAGTCCAACATCTTGAGCTTGCAAATCATTTCGGATATTCAAAGCAGTCAGATCTTGGCGCGCCCGTAGATCATCCTTCGACTTGTTTGCATCTTGTAGGAGAGTTGATACTATGTTATCACATATATTTTTCTCAATATGCATGACATCTAAGTTGTGGCGGATTTTAAGATTTTGCCAGTAAGGTAGCTGAAAGAAGATACTAAATTTAGTCCATCCTCTAGGTAATTTTTGGTCTTCTTCCTCAACTTGCATTTTTCGGACCTTTCGCTTACGCTTCAGTGGCCTTTTTGACTTTAAATAATCTCTTACTCTGAGCGGGCTAAATTTAGAATATCGATTTTTTCCAAACACAACTTTTGGAAACCCCTCAAGTAATTTTACAATCTCATTACCTGTCAGCTGACGCGGCTTCATTCTCTTCTCAACTGTGCAATCAAACATAGCTGATAACTTCCTGTACTTATGACTCAAGGGCAACCACCTTCGATTAAACCAATAACAACTCTTTCGGCTATGTGGTAATTGAAGAGCTTCAAATTCCGGACCACATACATGACAAGCACACTTTCCCTTTGTGGAATACCCAGACAGATTAGCATAGGCTGGAAAATCATTAATCGTCCATAATAGAATAGCACGTAATCTAAACGATTCTTTTAAATGGGCATCATATGCTACAATACCCTCAGACCATAGTTGTTTCAGCTCATCAATTAGAGGCTCTAAGTAAACATCAATATCATTTCCAGGTGCATGCTTACCGGGTATCAGTAATGAAAGTATCATAAATGGCTGTTTCATACAAAGCAATGGAGGTAAATTATATGGCATTAGTATAACTGGCCAAGTAGACCAACCAGAGCTCATTACCCCAAATGGATTGAATCCGTCACTTGACAGACCCAGTCTTACATTTCTGCAATCTTCGGCAAATCGAGGATAAATTTTATCAACATGCTTCCAAGCTACCGCATCAGCAGTATGTCTCAATTTACCATCATCTACTCGATCTTCCTTGTGCCACCTCATATTTTTCGCTGTTTCTTTGTTCATGTACAATCTTCGCAATCTAGGAGCTAATGGAAAATGTCGAAGCACCTTGGCTGGAATTTTCTTGTGTTATCTCTGTCTCCGTTGTAATCCTTATTGAAGAATTTGTACGTTGTTTCCACCTAGAAACTCCACATGTCGGACATTCTTGAAGGTCTTTATTGGCCTTGTGGTACAAAATACAATCATTCGGACATGCATCAATCTTATTATAATCTAGACCCAGAGCAGCGACAATCTTCTCAGCTTGATAAGTTGTTTGGGGTATGCTATTCACTCCTCCAAGTATTACAGTTCGAAGCAAATCAAGAATCATTTCAAAATAATTATCTGACATACCGCTAAGTGTCTTAATGTGTAGGAGTTTTAGCATAAATGAAAATCTGGAGTACTCGGTACATCCCTCATATAAGTCCTTTTCACTATCTTCTAGTAGCTTCAATATTCGTTCTATTTCTGCGGAGGAATGCATATCATCAATATTTTCGGCACTTCCATCATCTCCTACTTCTTCAGCTTCAACTTTGATATCATCTTCACTTTTATCTCTGATATCATCCTCGACATTATCATCACCCTCAAATTCCCTAGGTCGAGGAAAAATATCATTCAACATTGTTTCTGTGTCATCTATTCGTTGTCCACCGGACGTACCGATACGCACATTTGGATCCTCATCTTCAGTGATACCTTCCCCATGCCAGTTCTAATATTTATATTTTTCATCAAAACCTGATTTCATTAGGTGGATCCGTATATCATTACTATTCAGCAGTTTCAAATTCCTACACATGCAACAAGGACAATACATAGCACCACTTGCTAATTTTCTCGGATTCATTTCTGCATAACGTATGAAGGCTTCACATCCCTCCTTGTATCGCGTGTCACGAAATCTATGAAGCCGTGGGATATCTATCCATGATTTGTCAGGAATTACCCTCATCTGTAAATTATATATAATTATTAACTACGACAAATCACACAACTACTAGTAACATTCATGACTCTTATACATACAACACAAATCTAACATACGTTCATATATCATTTAACAATATAAATTTAGTTCTACATAAAATATATTTGAAACGTACGTAGAAACTAATTACACCAATTGATCGGCTGTCATAGGAAGGCTTCTATCCATTAAGAATATAGTAGTGCTTACATCCAACTTCATATACTTTGTATATTTTCATTTCTTGAAAATTTCGGCAGAACCTACCCGTTGTTCTCCCTGTACACTGTGCGGATGTTATTATGCGTATCAGCAATAGCCCGAAACACAGAACAACATACGCTTATTGTACACGGAGAACAACGAATACGTGCTGCCAAAACTTCTAAGAATGAAAATATACAAAGTATACAAAGTTGGATGTATGCACTACTATATTCCTAACCCGTCCGAGAAGGACAGATCTAATAATTACGAATTTTAGTACCAATTTTTTATTCCTATAATATAAAATAAACGCTCATTTTTGGAAGAAAACTGCGTCTCCTACCCAAATCTGAGTCGTATATCATATATTATAAGTCCAAATAATTGGATGTAATTATTGGACGGAAGTCTAGGGATAACGTTATTTTTTTATTCACCTACATTGGATTATAACACATTATAAAAATTTATAATGTGTTATATATCACTCTATTTTTACAAAAAATTATTTCACATATTTTCACATCACAAACTTAAATAATCACACATACTTATAGCACGAATGAAACTTAAATGGGTTAGGGTTTATAAGTGTTTAAAACTCAATAATGATAACTAGTGTTGTTCAAATGAATTAACATGTAGTTAAGTTAGGGTTTTCAGAATTGAACTCGTTTATTTTTCAACATAATTAGGGTTTTTAACCAAATTCAACAATAATTGATAATAAAATTGAAATTTCTAAAGCTCAGTAGAAAAATCATACCTTTTAAACTGATTTCCGCAACGGACACCGCCGAAGGAGGGTGGTCGGGAGGGGCCGGAGGAGGGGGGTCTGGAGGGGGGGAGGGGGGC
>BQKN01000603.1:247871-275655 GCA_022839385.1 Asparagus kiusianus
GGGGCGGGGGTGGCGGCTGGTTGGGTACTTAATTTGCCCTAGGCAACCTAGACGGAACTTCCGTCTAGGTTACCTGTTCCGTCTGGGATTGTCAAACTAGACGGAAAATTCCGTCTAGTTTAATTCCAAACTAGACGGAACAATCTAGACGGAATTTTTCCGTCTAGTTTGCTCCAATCTAGACGGAAAAATTTCCGTCTAGATTGTTCCGTCTAATTTGGTCGTTTTTCTACTAGTGACTCTCTCTCTCTCGAAAAATTTTCACACTAATTTGAACATAAGTCATAGCTACACCTTTTATTGACTGCAAATGAGCTTTAAGTTCTCACTCCAGGTGCAATCAACCATTGATAGAATCCCAAAGATTTGCTTCCTGCGAATCAAACACTTGCAACTACAGCTAAAACTACGTACAAATTATAAAATTTGAACAGACAAATTAACAAATCCAACGAAAATTGAATGTTGTTGTGTGCAACTGAAACTTAGATTATAATTATGATAGCATACAAGAAAACACCCAAGAGATAAAGTGGTACTTAATATAAGATATTTTCATGTGAATTTTTTATTGGGAATTTCGCAGGAGGTTGCTTCAAAAATGGGGGTGAAAGCAATGCCCACGTTCATACTAATGAAAGATGGAGAGGTTGCACGGAAGTTGATTGGAGCAAATCCTGATGAGATAAGGAAAATGATCGATGCTTGTCTTCGGCCTACAAGCATAGCCGGGTAGTATTTCTTGTGTTTTAATATATTTAGGCAAATCAATAAGGCCTTTTAATTAGTGAATCCTCCTCACAAATATAATTTCTGAGTGATGTATGTATGTTTTGTATCATGAGCCCAAGTGAAAGTTGTTGCTAAAGGAGCAATTCAAGACTGGTGTGAAAAATTTGTACATTTGGCATAGATACGCTCGATGAGGACGAGCTTATGTTGGTGTTGTCAAATATTGATAACTTATGGAAATGTATACGTGCATCGTAATTTTTTGAGTTTCGTTTTATCTCCCTCTTAACCTTTTCCCCCCTCTTTCTTCCTTCTTGTGAGAATGGACACTCTGTAGGATTACTATTCATTTATCACGTGGCAGTAGATAACCGATTATGCATCTCTTTGCTCTCTATCGATTCAATATTACCTTAGTCGTCATAGTGACTTAGAAAGAATCTGACTTTTTCTTAAAATGACAAGCTATCTTAATTTTTTCTAGCATTCTCTTTATTTTTGTGGGGCTTTTTTTTTTAACCCAAAGTTTTACTCCAATTTATTTTTAAACCCATGTACTTATAAAATGTCTGTTAAACCCAAAAATCACTTGCTTTTATACCCAAGTCTTCATAATACGTATAGGTATATATTATATATATATTAAAAACTCAATATCCCCATATTACCCTCTCCTTCATTTTCTCTTCTACACTCTGCTCGCTTCCAAACAACTTGTCACCACCCCATTAATCACCGGTCTCCTCCATAACTCTCCAACTTACTATTTGAACCTCTTTCCTCCTAATTGAGCTCTATGTTCTTCCTCCTACCACTCCTCCACTTCCTCCACAAAAGGCTTCACCATGAAGCTTGCACGCAACATCAAAGTCCACCGGTTGTCCCTGCACTCATTGGCCAACAAGCTCAAACAATTCGAGTTCATCCTCGACCGTCGACTGCTCTAACCAAATCGTTATCATCCTCTGTCTCGACTTCAAATGTTCAACAATGTCCTCGCTTAAAGATAAGCTCCGCCACATTCGCCTACAGTCACAAGATTACTTTTATGTTGGATTGAGCTAGACTTTAGATATAAGGTTTCGAATGCGAAAATGTCTGGACAAAGTTTGATGTATATTGTGTGTTTGATGAAATGCTTCAAAAAGATTTTTAGATGATTTGTAATATTTTGTATGATTATGTCTATTAAATAGATTTTATTTGATACATACCACATGTTTGATTAAATGCTTTAAAAAATAAGGTGCTACGTTTTTGCATAAAGTGTTACACTTTGCTCGGACATTGTATAAACCAGAGTGCAACTGAAAGTTATAAAGAATTGAACAAACAACTATATATATGGTCATCCATTATCGATCAAAAATTTACTGATTATAAAGTGATTCACTTTGCTCTAAGAATGACAATAGTGTTTTGGGTTCTTTTGTATTGTAATTAACACTGATTATAAAGTGATTCACTTTGCTCTAAGAATGACAATAGTGTTTTGGGTTCATTTGGATGCATCATCCGAAACAGGGAGATATATCTATTGCCATAGAACGATTGAGTAAGGACATTGAATCCCCATGATATTGTGAGAACCTTACAAGAGTATCGTTAATATATATATATATATATATATATATATATATACACATTTGTAGTTTGTTCCCATGTTAGATTACCCGAGAGTAGGATACATATCGGATACTTGGCATACATGGTATAGACTAAGGTAATATTTATGCTGGATGATATTTCCTATGTCTGCGCCAACTACCCGAGGGTAGTTCGAGACTGTGGCATTGGCTCTGTATGGTTGAGGTTTGGAGTTGCGGTATTTTTCCTTTAAGTACTGTTTTTCATTCATGGGTTTGGGATTGGTATTTAGCGATTCACAATTTGAGACATGGTATATACATGAGGCTTGTTTGGATTATTTTGCTCGACGTACTAATTCTCGTGTTGTGAGTTTCTAGATACCAGTTTCTATTTAGAGTTATATGAATGATTTTATATCTATATGTACTAACAGTATTTTCTTATATACTCCTACCCCTTCCCCTTGAAAGCGGTGGAGATGATCTCGCTAGCACTTTGACGCTCGTTGTTTCCCCTCTTTTCAGGCGGTGAGTCAGGCGCACGAAGAGTCGCAAGTTGATGGGGTTGCATCTTAGCTTCCATCTAGTATATTATATTTATAGTTATTTTTTCAGAGCTCCATAGTAGATGTTTATTTTTAGACATTAGAGTTTGTTTTTTTATTTTGTAGGGGCTGAGTACCTTAGTGAGACTTCATTTGACCCTTGTATTGAGATTTATTTCAGATTCAGAGTTATTTTACTCTTTTTCAGTTGGGCCCTTATGAGGGTTATTTATACACTTCTTTTGTATATATTATGTTCTTCATTATACTATTTCACTATTCTTTACCTGTTTGTTGATTCCTTTAGAGAGATAATAACTGTGATGGTGAAACATGTTGTTGCACGGTGTTGGTGCATGACAGGTTTGACATTCTTGGATTCACCTTGGACTGTAGTCTTGTATGAACCCAGGGGCATCACAGTTCGCTTTTCGGATCCAAGCTGATCATCATCCTTGGTAAAAATACATTTTGACCATCTACAAGACACCCCCCCCCCCAAACAAAGTTTTTAAAATCCTGCATTTCAATTTGTAGCTAGGATTTGAATTATTTTGGGTAGATAGCCAGAGGTGTAGTGTTGAATGTAGTTTGAGTTGTCTTGATTAGGTGAAAATCTATCTTCATCCGCCGACTCGGTTGCCAAAAGTGTGGTGTTGAACATAGCTTCCCTTGTTGCAGACTTTTATTGAAGGATCGATGATGCTTTTACTCATCCAAATCTATGGTTGGAATGAAATTTACCTTTTCTGACGATGTTGAGAAATTAGTAATATTTTGACTGATTCTTGAGTATGAGCGAAGGTCACACTATTTTGGGTTGCTGAGCAGAGTTCGTCGATTAGCGACGTTTGCTAGTTAGCAAGACTCAATTTGTTTTGAACTGTGTTAGTGAAATTCATCATCCTGACGACATTCGCTGGCTGGTGAGTCTCAAGTTGTTTTGAGTCGTGTTGGCAAAGTTCGTCGTATGGCGACGTGGTTCTGTTAGCCATTAACGGCGCTTATCATCGCGAGCTTCACGCTTTGGGCGAGGCTCACTTAACCTCTCTTTTTTAGACTTTTGCAGCGGACTTCATTTAGGCGGAGTTCGTTGCTCTGTTTGAGCAATCCTTGTTGAAGTGATGTTCACCAATCTGGGGCAACCTTCGCTTAAGTGAGATTCACCTATTTTAGTTGGATGCATTTCACCAACTTGGATGTGAAGTTCGCTTTCTTTGGTTGAGCTTCACTTCGTCTTGTAGGCGATTAGTCAATATTGAGGACTTTTGCTTATGAGTGAGGTTCGCCTCTGCTCTTGAGTATGATGATTGAACTTGGTCTTCGTCTGCTAACTCATTTTTTTCCATCTTTGTGCACTTGCCTATTCAAGAGCTCCTGTGAATCGTCACAAACATTTTGGTCATGATGGGACTCATGATCTTGAAGCGACGCATGTTTTTGACGAGAACATCCTACTATTTCTCGATGGCAACAGTCAAGAAAGGATTGAGGTCATTTGTACGAGAAGCTATAAGAATTTGCGAGAGATAATCACTGACGTGAAATTCTCTGTGCTTCATGAAGATGTGTCAGTGAAGCTACATTTTCTCTTTGGAGATGGTGTCCCTGGTAGCAACTCTTTCTTCTACTATGGAGAAGAATATTGGTATTATGTTTAGGGATATTGTCAATTTGCTTTACTTGTGATAGAGCATCAGGTCTCCTTCTTATTCTTGCAGCATCTTGTTGTGCCTCGCTTCATGCACTATAACCTCAATAATAAGGAGGATAGTGTTAAGATAGGCATTTTGAAGTATGAGGGCGGCTTCCATCAAGAAGGAATTTTCGAGACTAACATCATAGGGTTGTGTCCAGGCTTCGTGAATGAGGATACGCCAGTTAATAAAGTTGTTATAGTGCCAAATACCTTTAGGAATGATCTTGTCAAAATCGATGCCTAGTATCCGCGTGGGGATGCTAGGTTCCTTGGCTAGATTAAGTCGACGAACACCTAGTGGTTGACTCGTTTGGTAGTTTTCACTCTCGTTACTTTTGAGGAGTGATTGCAAGAATCTGGGCTCTATACTGCAGTTAGAGCTTCCAAGTATAGCGCTGAGATTTGTGCACCAATTTTGTACGGCATTCTGAAACTGTACAATAGTGATAGCAGCACCTTCTTCACTCCAACGAGGGAGATCGGTATCGCTCTTCACAAGATGTTTGAGGTGTCTCGTTTACTAATGGGGGATCGTTCGTACAATGAGTGTTCTCCTACTAACGAGGAGTTGAGCACTTACTCTCAAACTGCCCATGTTGCGGAGGCTTTTCAAGAACTGGTTTGCCACTTTTTCATTTTCCAGAGGACTACTGGGAGCAGTGGTCATAACCATATTGTACCTCATGTTCCTTGGGCAGAGTATTCATTTCCCAATGTTAGTAAAAAAGGAAATGTGGGCTAGATTCTTCTAGCTACAAATGTTGATCTAGAGACTCGCAACTTCAAGGATGGCTTCGTATTGCACACTACTGACTTTGACGTGTGTGGGTTTCTGTTGGGAAATTTTAGTCTCCCCACATACTACGATCTCCACAACTCGAAAGCCAACCCACAATCAATAGGATAGAAAATGGCCGCAATCGAGAAGACGAAACGCCAAGATTTATGTAGTTCGGTCGACCAACTTCGATCTAAATCCACGGTGTAACAATACAAGAAATACACCATGTATCAGGGAGAACTATAAGAGGAATTACTCAACTCTCGTCTCTCAATCTATCAGCCTCATATACATAATCAACTATCATATTCTCTTCATAACCCACTTCTTACAATCTTTTAAACGGTCAAAGACAACGAAATCCTCTCTCAATGTTGTAATCTTTTGCACGGATAAAAACTATGAAACCCTCGCCTCTCGCACAATATTCTTCAATCAAGCTATGCCCTTTGCTAATCCTAGATTACAAGAATATTGGCTCTCTCCCTTCTCCTTAGCTTTTCCTCCAACAATAGAAGAATATATATAAGGAAACCAAAATCCTATCTCTAACATAAGTTCCTAATTAGAATAAGATTCAAACTCCTAATCTTGATGAGATCTAATCTCTTAATCCTGATAGATCTCTAGCCCTATTTAATTCTCATGAAGTTATACAAAGAATCAAAAACACAATCCAAACAATCTCCACCTTGGATTTGATTCACAAACTTCGTTAAAGATATATCATCATCATGTTGAAACATTGTCTCTCCTGCTAGCATCTTCTATTCTTTTACACTTCAAATCGAAGCACTTGTACTCCTAATCAGAACACTTGCACTCTAACTGGATACCCCTATCACCTTCACTTTCATATGCCTCGTTGTGGTGCCTCCACCTCTTTTGTGCGCACCAAGAGATCTTCACCACATCTAACATTAGAAGGAAATCAACCATGCTTCTCCTCCCAACTTGAGCATGACAATAGCCTCTCCCGCTTGTTATCCTTGTGCTCTACCTACATCGCTCGTCTCAAACTATATCGGTGACCTCTATCTCCTCCATCACTTGACTTGGACCGAATATGAGCACTCCTCGTCTTCAAGCTCAATGCCACCATCTCCATCAGCATGTGTGTTACTCAGTCATACCTACTTGTAAGCTCTACCTAATTTGGCATTATCCTCCTCGAGTCTATGCACCAACCAACTCCTGTTCCCATGATAATTGTGAATAATTATATGCTGGCAACTCTACTACTAGAATCAAGTCAGATTAAATACACTAGTCTCATTCATCACATACTCTTTTGCCATATTTGCCATCAGATTTGTCTCGTTACCATCATCAAAACTTTTCAGCACTTTCTGACTAATCTAAGCATAATCTAAAAAATTAGACCCTCCCATCGTGTTCAGAGCACTCCAAAACCTAGGAATCAACTCCTGGATCATCGAAATTAGTCTCCAAATCCTCAATCAAAAGACAAATTAATCTGAACCGTTGGATTTGATTTAATAATTTTAACCAAACCCTCCAATATGTGCCCCTGCCACGCCTTCAAAACTCCACCCACGTGAACAATATTCACGTCACTAGAGTATTCCTACCGCTATAGTACCTTCTTTTTTTCTTTTTTTTCATCTTGATTCTTGTAACACCGCAGATCTTCACTTTTGTGTAATGTTTATCTTACGAACTCGCTCCGGGATCTATTATCATCGATCTGATACCACTTATTGGGGAATTTTAGTCTCTCCATATAGTATGATCTCCATAACTCACAAGCCAACCTACAATTAACAAGATAGAAAACGACTGTAATTAAGAAGAAGGAATACCAAAATTTACATGGTTCGGTCGACCAACTTTGACCTACATCCATGGGGTAACAATACGAGAAATACACTATGTATCAAGGAGAACTACAAGAGGAACCACTCAACTCTCCTCTCTTAATCTCCCAACCTCATATACATGATCAACTCTCATATTCTTTCCAAAACCCACTTCTTACAATCTTTTGAATGGACAAAGACTGTGAAACCCTCTCCCAATATTATAATCTTTTGCACAAACAAAAACTACGAAACCCTCACCTCTCGCATAATATTCTTCAATCAGGCTACGCCCTCTGCTAACCTTAGATTACAAGAATATTAGCTCTTTCCCTTCTCCTTGGTTTTTCCTCCAACAATAGAAGAATGTATATAAAGAAACCAAAATTCTATCTTTAGCCTAACTTCCTAATTAGAATAGGATTCAAACTTCTAATCATGATGAGACCTAATCTCCTATCATGATAAATCTTTAATCATATCTAATTCTCATAAAGTTATACAAAGAATCAAAGACACAATCCTAATAGTTTCATGTCGGTGACCAATTTGGGAGCTTCCATCACCAAGCGAAGGAGCCAATATCTAAGGTTGCATTACTAGAAGGGTTCTTCTCTATTTGGCTGAAGGGTTGCATTGTGCCTTCTCGGTCGAAAGATTGCATCTTGATTAAGGTGCTATTCCCTGCTATGTTGTTGGCCTCTCGGTAAAGTTTATCTCTTCTACCGACGATGGTGAGCTGCATTCATCATGACCTAAGGGAATTGACTACTAAATATTTGAAGCAAGGGGACAGTTGCCCAAGGAATCAAGTACCCAATCCTAGGGTAGAGTTACCGTATACCTATTTGGTAATATGGTTCACTCAACACTGCCCTCAGCTAATGTCGGCTGCTATGCCTAGTAGTGGAAACATTGCCTTACTTCAGAGGTACGAACGTTCGAAGTGGCTGGTTAAGTACCTTATCAGGATTCGTAGGATTCTCCAGAATAAGGATCATTATCGTCTTTACTGTTGCTTCCCCTAAATTGATGGTGTTCATCCTAGGGACGAGTTTGAAGATAGTATGAGTAGCGAGCGCTTCACTTGCTTGCCTAGTGTAGTGGGTGTTTCAACTGGTTAGTAAACATCCGACTAGGTCACCTCGTTGCTAGGTTGAATGGTATGGGGTGCTACATCGAACTTAATTTGTCGTGCCGATTCGCTTGTCAATTTGGCTACAATCAGTTGTACATCAAGAATCCGAATTTAGTATTGCTATGAACAAGGAGCTTGGTCGACTGAGCTTGTACTTGGTATCACTTTGTTTCAGGGGCTATAGGGGCTCGGTTCTCGCTTCCTCAGCACATGCCCAACCGTTACATGACGTTAGGGTTTTGCATGTGGTACAGTAAGGTGATTGTCCCTCCTCCTGAGTTCCAAGTGAATAAAACCAGTTTGTATTAGATTTCCCAGCGGTATAAGAAACTATCTAGGAAGGGTTCAAAGAGCAGAGCTTCTGAACTTTGAGAGTTTTTGGCGGAAGGCATGCCGGATGAAGAGTTGGAAGAGCCAGCTAAAAATCCTCCCCCTCCAAGATAGGTCGGAATCAACATTCATGAGCCGATTGAGTCAGCAGTTCATCGAGGAGTACCTCGTAGGGAACGGGGGACAGAAAAGAGGCCATTACATATTCTTTCTCCTCCGTCGTCTTTAAAAAGCAGCGCTTAGCATCTCCTAAGCCTGAACCTGTGCCCAGAGGCTCTTCAAGGATTAGGGAGGAGTCTCCTGCAGTTCTAGTATAAGAACCTAAGATTGGCTCTTCAGGTAATTTCTATTTATAAGTTTGTGACTTTCATCTTTGAAATGCTTTTAGCTGATGCGCTTCTTTCAAGAACGTAAGGAGCCCATTCCTTTAGATGATAAAGAGGAGCAAGTGAATTATGGGCATGACGACACTGATGCCTATTTCACTGAGCTTGATGACATAGGTGATCTCGGTCGACGACTCTTCATACATGCCAGGTACTTTCAGTCAGTCTTGTATGGTTGCTCTATTTTTAGTAACTGACATTGATACGGGTGTATCTTCTCTTTGGAACTTAGCGATCCTCATGGGAGCTTGAGGATAGATGATTCTCATGATAACATGAGAATAGAGGTGTGAAACAACATAGTGGAACGCAGGTGGAAGCGTGGAATGAGACGACGAGCAGCAGATTCGAAGAATCCAGTTTTTAGCTTGTGAGTCGACTCATACATGTACATGAGTCGACTCATCAGGTTGAGTCGACTCATGACTGTCATGAGTCGACTCACGAAACCCAGCCGTTTTATCAAAAGTTTCTGACCAGTCAACTCATAACTGATTTTGGGGTTTGTTCAGCTTTCGGGTGAGTCAACTCATTACAGTCACGAGTCGACTCATCGATGGTTTCCTGGTGCGTTTAGGATTCTGTTTGCACGAATTCCTGTGGGGTTTAGGCTTGGTTATTTATCACTTTGCCATCCACGTTGTTCCACATATAAAAGGGATTGTTTTAGAGTTTTAAAACAATCAGAGGAGATTAGATTGTATGGGAGAATTGGAAGAGATTGTTCTTCAATTCTAGTGAGATTGTGAGAGATTGTAAAACTATTTTTATTCTCATAATCTAGAGAATGTATTTTCCATCGCCATAACTGAATTGTTTTTGTGATTCTTATTATTTTCTCCTCGACCCACCTTTGATAATTCTGCGATCAAAGGTGCTCGCACGACAACTCGTATTAAGTTGGTATCAGAGCATCAGATCCGGTGAAGGGGCATCCTGTGTATGGTCCTTACTCGATCCTAATACAAGAAGCTTGGCGGGATCCTTATTTCATTGGAAGAAGTCCAGAAATTAAGGAAGGAGAAGATGACTGAAGGGGATCATTCAGCAAGACTTGATGCAATAGAAAAGCAGATCGAGACGATCGGTTTGACACTCAGTCATCTCGTAGGTCTCATTAACAAAGGGGATAAAAAGGAGGAATCTTTTTCGAAGGGTAAGAAGAAACTCATCGAATCCGATGAAGAGAGCGAGAACTCTGATTCAGATGGGGATGTTGGCCTTCTTGTTTTGATGATGTTTAACAAATAATTTACTTCTAATGTTGTTTGTCTAGTATTTGTGCTTTAGTATTTATTGTAGACAAACAACATTGTTGGAGGTTGGATGGAATAAAGCTTCAACGATGATATCCAATGGAGGTTGGCGGTATGTCGGTGAAGCCTTACAATTCAAGTTAAAGATCAAGCTCAAGCTTCATCCGCAAGTGTACCAAGTCAAGCTTTATTGAAGATCAAGATTGCTTGGGTAATGTAGTTTTAGATTTTATATTATGTGTGTTATATACTCTAAGCTCAATATCTATACACACACATTTATTGGTTTCTTCGTATATATATATAGTTATATATATATACATAAGTTTTGGTTTCTATGCATATATATAGTTATATATATACATACATGTGTTTTGGTTTTTATGATATTACATACTCTATTGTGTTTTAGTACTTATTCCATAGAATATGTAATTTTGTAAAAATATTGTCTTATTAGTTTATAGACTTCAATATCAATTTATACATGTTCTACTAAGTCTATAAAAACATTTTACAAAGTTTCAAAAGTTGGTTTATGTCAAAACATCAAAATTCAAGTATCTCACATTTTCATGTTTTGGACTATTTTGTAAAATGATGATATTTTTCATTTGGGAGGTCCTTTCTAATAACCAGTTGCTGTAGCATGTTTATTATCATGTCTACAATCATTCCCCAAAGTTTTACATTTTTTGGAATTTATTTGATATTTTTAAACAGCATTTTAAAATCAGCAAATCAGATTTTCTGTCATATCTGTTTTTGGTCGACCGCACCGGTCGACCGATCATTTGATCTTTCATCACTGGGCGACAGAGAGTTGGTCGGTCGCCCGGTCCGGTCCCCCGAAAGCTCCATCGGTCCCCCCCCCCGGCCCCCCGACGGTGGTCCAGAACTACTTCTTCGTGTTTTTGCTCTCCGTCGGTCGACCGACGAAATTTCCGGTCGACCGACAATAGATCCGTTGGTTTTTCAACGGCTATTTTCTGAGCTGTTTGCTGGGGCTGTTTTGTCTTTTGTTAAGGGTTTTGACTGAGAGTTAGAGTGGGTATAAATACCCTATTGCTGCTCTCTTTCATTGTGATCCAAGAAGTTTTTAAACAAAGTGTTTAAACAAGGGTTTAGGGTTTTACTGTTTGTTTGAGTTTGGGTTTCTGTTTACAAAGGAGGAAGTTTTCACTGCAGATTGAGGGATTCATTCTCAATCCCCTTCATCCTCTTCTTTGTGTTCTTAGAGAAGTTTTCTAACTCTATTCTCTAGCAATTTTATTATTGATTTTCATATTCTTATTATTGCTAGTTTGCTATTTGAGTTAGATTTCATTTTACTCATTGTTACACACACCCACATTGAGCTTTTAGTATTTACATACATAGTATAGTTGGGTGGTGAGAGTTTGTAACTTTGAGTTGTGCTTAATTGTGTTCTCATCTATTGTAGAGAATAAATTTATATTTGTTACATTGTGAGTGTTGTAAGGTTTTCGGTGAGCTAGAAAACCGAGTGTGAGGAGTGACGTTGATCGGTGAGCGTTGAAAACCGATACTGTGAGGTGTAAACATTGTTCGGGTGAGCGTAGAAAACCCGGTTGTGATAGTGGATTTCTCCCCGGGAGTGGGGAGCGGAGACGTAGGACGGAAGGTCCGAACTCCATGATCATATCTTGTGTTTGAGTGTGCTTTGGCGTTTATTTATACTTGTGTTTATATTTCTTGTCGCCATTGTCATTAGCTCATTATTTATATGATCCACTGTCTAGTTCATATTGTTTACCCTTGTGTTACTTTTATATACTTGCACATATATTGTCTATATCTCTTTATTAGGATATATCTTATTGTTTATATATCCTTACATATATTTCTATCATATAGGATATATCACCTTGTGTATATTGCATATTCTTGCACATAACTCTTTGTATATCTATCTTGCAAGAATATATTTGTTAATTAGTTTTAATTGGCATTTAATCGGATTAGATTAGCATAAGACCCTAATCACCCCCCCTCTAGGGTCTAACAGGGGAGGCCGAGATTGTTAAGACTACTGGACATCAAGGGGGTAAGAATAATTACTAAAATTTGAAAATTGATTTCAAGATTGAGATTCTTATTTATGATGGGAGTATCAATGTGGAGAAGCTCGATGATTGGATCGAGCGTATGGAGATGTATTTCACTCTCTACGGATATTCATCCAAGGAGAAGATAGTGTTCGCGACATTGAAGCTTTCAGGGCACGAGTTGACGTGGTGAAAATCCTATTGCAAACAGGAGAAGAAGGCGGCATTGTGGAACAAGTTCAAGGAGCTACTTAGAAAGTAGTTCTATTCGGTGGGGTTCCTTGAGGAGCGTTGGTATAAGTGGTACGGCCTGCGCCAAAGGTTCAATCAGACTGTTCAAGAGTATACGACGGAGTTCTAGTAGCAGACGATGGTTCTAAACATCGCAACGGATGAGTACTCCATCTTCATGAAGTACATGGCGGGTCTGAATGATTACATCCAGAAGGAGATGAAGCTATTTTCGGTGGAGACGATCGCCGAGGCGAGCGTGAAGGCCATCGCTATTGAGGGCATGCAGAAGAAGGGCAACGAGACGAAGGGAGACTCCAAACCAGCGGGGAGCAAGTCGGGTGGCTCTCAACCTAAGGATGAGAAGAAGAAGAGTGACTCGGGGAAGGCATGATTGACATGTAATCATTGCAAGCAGATAGGGCACATAGCTGATCATTGCTGGGATAAGTATCCTCATCTGAAGCCGAAAGGGTTGAAGAAGAAGGAGGAAAAGAAGGCGTACGTGATAGCACAAGGTCCGAAGGAGGTTCCCGGGATGACTGAACCCAATAGCAGTCTCAACCTTATGGCAGGGAAGCAGGCCACTAAAGAAGACGACGACCCAAGGGAGTAGCTCTTTGTTCTAAAGTTGCAGGTCAAGACCAGTTTGGTGGATGCTATTGTAGATACAGGAAGCCAGAAGAATCTGATATCTGAGGCATTAGTACAGAAGCTGGGATTGAAGACGGTGAAACATCCGAAGCCCTATCCATTAGGGTGGATTCAGAAGAAGACGGGATTGAGTGTGGTGAACCAGTGTACGTTCAGATTTGCACTCCATGAGTCATATATTGACGAGGTCACATGCGACGTGGTTCCGTTGGATGTTTGCCAAGTTATTTTGGGCAATCCTTACTTGTGGGATAGACATGCGATATATGATCGGCAGGCCCAAAAGTATACGTTTACCAAGGATGGCGGGCAATTCATTCTTCGTTCGGTATCTCTTCTGCAAGAGACGAGCTTGGTGATGGTGACTCAGGCTAAGAGGTTGGTGAATGCGGGCAGGAAGTTCGTTTTGTTGTTCATTCGACCTTATGAAGAGCAGCTGAGTAGGATATGCTTGGCCACTTTGAGTAAACTGCAGGAGGGAGATCTTGATAGTCTGAAGGCCAAGTATGTGGGCTTGTTTTCGGAGATCACGGGGCTACCACCACGTCGAGGTGTAGAGCATGAGATTATGTTGACCGGCGAGAGTTCCTTGCCAAACATAGGCCTATACCGCACATCAGTACAGGAGTCCGAAGAGATCAAGAAGCAGGTTCAGGAGCTCTTGGAGACGGGAGTGATAGTCCCGAGTTATTCACCTTGCGGGTCGCCGGTATTGTTGGTGCCCAAAAAGGATGGAGGCTGGCGCATGTGCGTGGATTACCGGGCGCTAAACAAGATAATGATCAAAAATCGTTACCCACTACCACGGATCGATGATCTTATGGACCAGTTAGAGGGAGCAAGGTTCTTCACGAAGTTGGATCTGAAGTCTGGCTATCATCAGGTGAGGATATGGGAGGAAGACACTTGGAAGACGGCGTTCAAGACTAAACAGGGACTATTCGAGTGGTTGGTGATGCCGTTTGGGTTATGCAATGCTCCGGCGACTTTTATGAGGCTCATGAATGATTTGTTGCGACCTTTCATAGAGGATTTTGTGATTGTGTACCTTAATGATATTTTAGTGTACAGCAGGACCTGGGAGGAGCATCTTGTTCATATGGAGAATGTGTTTAGAGTGTTGCAGAACGGACAACTGAAGCTTAACGGGAAGAAGTGCGAGTTTGGGAATGACGAGTTGGTGTATCTCGGCTTCATCGTGGGGAAAGGCCAGAGGAGGATAGATCCGGGTAAGGTGGCAATGATCATGAAGTGGCCAATGCCGAAGACAATGACTGAGGTGAGAAGCTTCATAGGGGCTTGTCAGTATTTGTGCAAGTTCATTCGACATTTTTCAACTTATGCGGCACCGTTGCATGGCCTCACAAAGGATAAGGTTTAGTTCGAGTGGGGAAGGACACATGATGAGGCTTTTCAGTTGCTTAAGAGGAAGATCTCAGAGGCACCGGTATTAGCGTTGCCGAATTTGCAGCGGACTTTCGAGGTGGAGACCGACGCGTCTAGTTATGTGATGGGCGCGGTGTTGATTCAGGATGGGAAGCCATTGGAATATCATTCTGAGATGTTTTTGGGTGCCATTATGAACTACCCGACCTACGACAAGGACTTCTATGCACTGTATCAAGCAATTAAGCATTGGAGGGTGTACTTGTTGGGGAAGGAGGTGGTTGTGCACTCGGATCACAAGCCGTTGGAATATTTACATGCCCAGACAAAGCTACAACATGCACGGCACATGAAGTGGATGTCTTATTTGATGGCTTTCAACATCATTATCAGGTACAAGAAGGGGGCGACGAACAAGTTGGCCGATATGTTATCTCGTCCGCCGATAAGGGCTTTATTGGTGGTGACGCACATTCAGCCTTGGTTCCGTTAGAGTATGTACAGCTGTACGCATCCAGTAGAGACTTTGGTGGTGTGTTCGAGCAGGCAAAGGCTGGTCAAAAAAGAGAGTATGCACTTGGAGAGGATGGCTTGTTGTATCGTGGGACATTACTATGCATTCCGGAGGATGGTGATAGGTTGCAGTGGATTCGGGAGGCACATACCTTGCGTGTGCAAGGACATTTTGGGATTCAGAAGACGCTTCTCAATCTACGGCGACATGTGTTTTGGCCACAGATGCTTGATGATGTGACCAAGTATGTTGGAGGGTGTAAGTTATGCTGTATTTCGAAGCCTTCTAACAGGAAAATGGGATTATACCTACCACTACCGGTTCCTTCTAGGCCGTGGGAGAGTATTTCTATGGATTTTCTAGGAGGATTGCCGACTACCAAGCACGGGCATGACTATTTGTACGTTGTGGTGGACCGGTTCAGCAAGATGGTGATCTTGATTCTTTGCAAAAAGACCGTGACGGGAGCGGGTGCAGCACAGTTGTTCTTTGAGCATGTGTGGAAGCATTTTGGGTTGCCGAATTCGATTATTTTGGATCGGGACAGCCGGTTTCTCGGGCATCTTTAGGATTCTTTGTGGAGTTTGATGGACACTAAATTGAAGAAGAGCATGGCCTTTCATCCACAAACAGACGGGCAAACGGAGGTAGTCAACCGGACTATGGTGCACATATTATGGGGGTATAATTCCAGGCATCCCAAGACTTGGGATGAGAGCTTACCATATTTGCAGTTTGCTTTTAATCGGGCGATTCATGGATCTTCTGGAAAATCACCGTTTGAGACTTGCTACGGATTTTTACCATCGAGCCCATTCGATCTTGTGTTTTCATGTGAAGCCACGGCGGACGGCAAGGAGGGGAATGAGAGACAACGTGCTCAGTAATTTCTAGAGAAGATTACACATATTCATGCCGCGGTTGAAGCTCAATTGAAGAAATCACAAACCAAGTATAAGGCGAAGCATGATCATCATCGGGTTCCTTGTAACTTTGTCATAGGTGACATGGTATGGCTGAAATTGGGTAAGGAGAGGCTAAAAGAAGAAGGAAAGAAGTTGAAGCCTATTCCTTATGGTCCATTCGGATTCTTGATCAGATTGGCGACAATGCTTTTCGACTAGATTTGCCGCCTTACTTAGGCATGTATTCAATGATCAATGCCGAGTTTTTGAAGTTGTTTGAGCCTCCATTGCTGGATGATGAAGATGACGACAAGGTGATCTTGCCGCGTGTTGAGGACTTGTGGTTTGATAGAGAGGAGCCGCTGAAGGAAGATTGCATATTAGAGCGGAAAACAACCACGACGAGGCGGGAAATGAAGGAGTCGTTTCTCATTGGATGCCAAGGTCAGGTTCCTAGCAAGGCTAAGTGGTTCAATAGGGAAGAAGGAGCTCACGAGTTTCCTCAGCTGAAGTTCTAATTTGAACGGGACTTCAAGTTCCTAAAGGGGGGACCCATGATACAGGTGTATCTTCTCTTTGGAACTTAACAATCCTCATGGGAGCTTGAGGATAGATGATTCTCATGATAGCATAAGAATAGAGGTGTGAAACAACACAATGGAATGCAGGAGGAAGCGTGGAACGAGACGACGAGCAGCAGATTTAAAGAATCCAGTTTTCAGCTCGTGAGTCGACTCATACATGTACATGAGTCGACTTATCAGGTTGAGTCGACTCATGACTGTCATGAGTTGACTCACGAAACCCAGTCATTTTGTCAAAATTTTCTGACCAGTCGACTCATAACTGATTTTGGGGTTTGTTTAGCTTTCGGGTGAGTCGACTCATTACAGTCACGAGTCAACTCATCGATGGTTTCCTGGTGCGTTTGGGATTCTATTTGCACGAATTCCTGTGGGGTTTAGGCTTAGTTATTTACCACTTTGCTATTCACGTTGTTCCACATATAAAAGGGATTGTTTTAGGGTTTTAAAACAATCAGAGGAGATTAGATTGTATGGGAGAATTGGGAGAGATTGTTCTTCAATTCTAGTGAGATTGTGAGAGATTGTAAAACTATTTTTATTCTCATAATCTAGAGAAGGTATTTTCCTTCGCCATAACTAAATTGTTCTTGTGATTCTTATTAGTTTTTCCTCGACCCACCTTTGATAATTTTGTGATCAAAGGTGCTCGCACGGCAACTCGTATCAGACATTTCATCCTTCTAACAGATGATGAGTCTGACTTCGAGACCATGGGTGAAGTAATGCCTACATCTTTTCCTCTGAGTGGTCATTTTGAACCGGTGGCTAATTTTGAGGGCGCTTTTGGTGTCTAGGCATCGGTGCTTGCTTTTGAAATGACCGAGGCTCCTGCACCAGCACCTACTTCATTAGTACGGTGAAGATTGATTGTTCATAGTGCTTCTAATGATGATGACGATGTCTCAATTTCTCCCGTGCCAGCAGGAGTTGAAAGGGAAGGGCCACAAAGCCCTAAACCTTGTTCCGATGAAGGTCCAAGCAAAGCCGCAACTACTCTTGATGAGCCGAAGATTTCATCTACTGGTGTTGAAGTTGTACCTGTTGATGTGCCTATGACAATAGCGATGGTTACGAGGACGATGATCTCATCTACAGTCTCAAACATCTTGGTGATACTTGTATTGCATCTCATGTCGGGCAATGAGTGAATATAAGTTGTACCTGCTATCTCTCGGACTACCACAGATGTAATGGTAATCTCAACCGAGGCATGTCTTTTGAGTTTTGTGGAGGTTCCTCAATCCCCTAATCTTAAGGACTTGGCGGAGGTAGAGGTAAAGATCTTAACGGAGGGTCTGGTGAGATTGTTTAACCAGAGTGTTGCGGCTACCTTGAATTCATAGAGAGCGCTATCTTTTGTATTGTAATTAACACATATTACTTATGAAAGAAAGTTAAGGAAATAAATAATTTTTTTTCCTAGGGTTCTTTTCTGTGTGCCAGTGGAATGTCGATCTTGTACTCTGTTGACTCACCGATTAAGATGATGAGTCTTTTATTATTGAAGAGGATTAGATTACTTGGAAGCTAGCTCAGTCTTCTCTTAGCAACGACTCTCAATGGGATCACAAATATGATGTGTGTGTAGCTTGTTTTAGCCAAAGCTTTCGGGACCCCCTTCTCTCTCAAAATGGATGATCTCCTCTCCTTTTATAGGCTAAAAGAAATAGTTAATGGTCTTCTTAATTATGTATTAAGTGGCTATTAAAGTAGGAATTAGTGGGGAGCGATTATCCCCTGAAAATAGCTTTGAAACAGCTATTTGGGTGAACTTCGCAGACTTGACGAAGTTTGCTGAAGACGTGGACGCGCCTTCTTAGGAAGTGGATGACTTGGTCCACATGGGCGAAGTTTGTTAACTGGCGAACTTTGCCTACGAGTTTGAATTTAGCATAGAATTCGACTCGTGATTTGATCAACTAATGACATCTTTCGACTTGATCTAAGGCATGTTACGAAATTTGATTCGCGTCTGACTTGGTTGGTCGAGTCGACATAGGCTATCTGGCGAGGTTCGCTTCAATCGTTAAGCGAGTTTCATTGTAGCTTATTGTAGGCTTGACTTTGGGCTCATTGGAAGTGTTTAGCATATGGGTGTTTACTTCTCGGATCAAAGCTGATCATCGTCCTTGGTGAAAATACATTTTGACCATCTATAAGCCCCCCTCCCCCCTCAAGTTTTTGAAATTTTACATTTTAATTTTGTAGCTAGGATTTGAAAAACTTTGGGTAGATAGCCAGAGGTGTAGTGTTAAACATGGCTTGAGTTGTCTTGATTAGGTGAAAATCTATCTTCATCTACCAACTCGGTTGCTAGAAGTGTGGTGTTGAATATAGCTTCCCTTATTGTAGACTTGTATTGAATGATCGATGATGCTTGTACTCATCCAAATCCATGTTTGGAACAAAAATTTTCCTTTTCTGTTATCGGGGCGATATTGAGAAATAAGTAAAATTTTGACTGATTCTTGGTTATGAGCGAAGGTCACACCATTTTGGGTTGTTAAGCGGAGTTTGTCGATTAACGATGTTCACTACTTGAAAAGACTCTATTTGTCTTGAGTTGTAGTGGTGAAGTTCATCATTCAGGCGACGTTAGCTGACTAGCGAGGCTCAAGTTGTTTTGAGTTGTGTTGGTGAAGTTTTTCGTATAGCAACGTTCGTTGGCCGGCAAGCCTCAAGTTGTTTTGAGCCGTGTTGGCGCAGATCGTCATATGGAGACATTCGCTACCTGGCGCTTCTCAAGTTTTTTCGAGCCGTGTTGGCGAAGTTCGTCGTATGGTCAATTCTACAGTCTCAAACATCTTTGTGACACTTGTACTGTATCTCATGTCAGGGAATGAGTGGATACAAGTTGTATCTATTATCCCCTCGACTACTATAGATGCAATGGTAATCTCAACCGAGGTCGGTTATTCAAGTTTCATGGAGTTTCCTCAATCCCCTAATCTCTAGGACTTAGTGAAGGTGGAGGTAAAGATCTTAACGGAGAGTCTGGTGAGATTATTTAACCAGAGTGTTGCGGTCACCTTGAATTCATAAAGAGCATTATCTGCCCGTACTCTCAAGTCGTTGAGGGATCAGCTGGGTGTTTTTACATCGGTCGCCAGTTCTGTCCGCAATGAACCTTTCAAGACAGTGATCGACAAAGCTGAATTTCATTGCCAAGAGTTATATGGGCTTCGCACGGCTGATCTTGATGGCATTAGTAAGGTCGAATTCCATCACTTGATAGCAGCTCATCGTAAGACTGGTGATTTTCCCGTGCAGAAATGGAGCGGACTAGTTTGAAAGTCCGCAGTTTGTATGACAGCATTGTGTTAGCTGATGGTCATCACATAGAGTTTCAAGGTGCTATCTAAGAAAAGGATGTGGTAATCGATGAGGCTAAGACGACCAATGCTGCGACTCAGGTGCGTTTAGAGGCAGCTCAACACCAGAAGGAAGAGCTTGAGCTAAATCTAGCCGAGTTGACCAAGAAGCGGGACTCTCAAGTCATGGAGCTCCAAGCTAAAACGAAGAGGCTCTCGGTCATCAGATCTCAAGCCATTCCCGTCGATCCTAGAGTCTTGAGGGAACAGGGCTAGAATGGTGCTCATGAAGTCAGGGATGCACAAATGGCTGAGTAGGGATGCACGAATGGCTGAGTGTGTTGCACAGATACACACTTTTTATCCACTTTCCTTGTAATGATCTTTTTGTAGCTCTTTCAATAAATAAAAGAACTTCTTATCTCCCTTGATGTATGTATGATAGAGATGTAATATCAACGTATCATAGTAACATAATAGCTTGATCAAGTTGATACTATGCAGATGTGTAATGTTAACACGATAGTGGGAGGATATTTGATAGAGGTATAATGTTAACCAGTCAAATAGGATGTCTGACAGAGGTGTAATATTAACCAGTCAGTTGAATCAAACTGATAGAGGTGTAATGTTAACATATCAGATTTGCAAGGTTAGTATTGTTCAGAGGCGTAATGTTAACATAATAGTATTAAGGAATTTTAGCAGAGGTGTAATATTAACGTGACAAAGAGAGTGACTGACAGAGGTGTAGTGTTAATCGATCGGTTCACAAGAGTCCAACGGACAACTACCATTTGGAAGTGTAATGTTAACTTAATGATAGAAAATCGATGAAAGTGTTATGTTAGCTAATCGATTTTTTATAGGAGCAAGTTTAACAGATGTGTAATGTTAACTGGTCAAATTCCCTAAGATAGATCAACAGAGGTGTAATGTTAACCGGTCGACGCAATGGTCCAACAAAGGTGTAATGTTAACTAGTCAGATTATTTAAAAATAGAAAACCGTTCAGAGATGTAATGTTAACATGATTGTTTGGTCAAGTTGGTACTGTTCAGAGTTGTAAGGTTAACATGACAATATAAGGATGTCTAGAGTGGACACTGTTCAGACGTGTAATACTAACATGACAGTGATAAGGATATTTTTGGAGTGGACACTGTTCAGAGGTGTAATGTTAACATGATAGTGATTAGGATACTTAGAGTCAAGTAGAGGTGTAATGTTAACTTGATGACTCATTAGAGATTTTGGAATCAAGAAGATCAATGTTTCTGGTTAGAGGTGGAAACTTAAACGTGACCAATATCTCTATAGGGAGATAGTATTGGCTAATATCATGGATAGAATTTCTTAAGAAAATTCCCATTGATTGGCGCCATAAGCCTATTGTCATATTGATCAATTAGGCGATATGCTCCATTTGAGTAGACTGTCTCCTTCCCATTTGGGTTGGAATTTTCTTTTAGTCTTATGCGTCATGACAATGGGTCGACGAATGGCTAAGACCAAATCGCCTTCTTTGAAGGATCATTTTCTGACTCTCCTGTTGAAGGCCCTCGAGATCCGTGACTGGTAGATGTTGATTATGAAAGCAACCTAATACCACTAGGAAAGAACCCTGGAGGGGGGTGAATAGGGTTTATGCTAATCTGATCCGATTTAATACCAATTAAAACTAATTAATAAATATATCCTAGCAATGAGATACAACAAGAGATATATGCAAGGGTATGAAACTAACACAATGGTAAAACAATATATAAACAATATAGTGGATGAAATAAGTAATGAGAGAATGGCAATAAAGATGAACAAAGATATAAGTGCATCAAGCCAAACTCAAACACAAGATATGATCACGGAGTTCGATCCCCATGACCTACGTCTCCGCTCCTCACCTCGAGGAGATCTCCACTATCACAACCAGGTTTTGTATGCTCACCCGAATAACGTTTACACCTCACAATACGATTTTCTAGTTCACTGAAAACTTTACAATCTCACACTCTTGCAATCTCACTTTACATCCTCTAAGTGTTGGTCTCTAGCTCGTGTTTCCCTCAAGTGTTAGAGATTACAACCTACCTCTAGGCATTACCACCTACCCCACTCCTCTTGGGACGACCCCGTCTCTCACCACACACTTCTCTCGATGTACAAGTATATTACAAAGTGTTCAACACAATTAGGCTCACAATACAAATAAATTTGTTCTCTACAATAGATAAGAACACAATGTAGGCTCACTCTCTATGTCACATTCCCCACAACCCAAAATTATACTATGAATGTAAATACAATAAGCTCAATAGGTTGTGTGTGAGCAAAGAGAAAATCAAATATAAACTCAATATAAACACTAGCTTAATGAAGATGATAAACAACAAATAATTAATGCAAAGTTAGTATTGAGTTTAGAAATTTTTCACTGAAAAACAAGATGGAGAGATGAAGAGTTAAGCTCAAACAATAAAGATGATCTTCTCCACTTGTGAAAACTTCTTCATAAACCAAAAACCAAAACTAAAACAAACTTAAACCCTTGTTAAACTATTGTAAACTTGTATAAACAAATTCTTAGTAATGTTTGGTCTGAGGTATGAGGGGTATTTATAAAGACCCCAAAGCACAAGAAAAACAAAGCAAAAAGACCAAAAATCCAAAACTGGAACAGGCTGGAAAAAACTAGTCGTTAAAGCATCAGTCGACTGACGGGTTTTATCAGCCGACTGATGAGCTGACCGTTAGAGGCATTTTCTAGCTTATCAGTCAACTGACGACATTTATCAGTCGACTGATGGATCATCTGTCGACTAGTCAGTCAGCCAAAATAAAACAGAAACTTTTTGTTGATTCTAGGTATATTCTTCAGTAGACACATTAGTTGACTGATTTCATCAGTCGACTTACCGGTCGACTGATAACAGGTTATCAGCCTAAACTGATTTTTAAAGTGCCTTTAAAAATAGCAAATAACTTCCAAAAAATATAAAACTTTAGAAAATCATTGTAAATATGTAAATGAACATGTTACAAAAAGAATTTTTGGATTTACACTTCTCAATAGTGAAAACTCATTATTTTTTAAATATGTCCAAAAACATAAAAACTAAACATACATGTTTTTGTCATTTGACATAAACACAATATTGAAACTTTTGTAAAATGATTTTATAGACTTAATGAATCAATATAAAATATTATTATGAAGTCCATAAAAAAATAATTCAATATTTTCACAAACTCATTTTTATATAAACTTGAAAACTATAAAACCAAAACATGTGTGTGTGTGTGTGTGTGTGTGTGTGTGTGTGTGTGTGTGTGTGTATAAACCAAAACGTGTATGTGTGTGTATGATTGAGCTTAAAGTACTAACACACATAATATAAAAACCTAAACTAAATATACCCAAGCTTGTGATCTTCAACGAAGCTCTATCTTGGTACACTTGCGGATAAAGCAGGAACTTGGATCTTTAACTTGAATTGCAAGGCTTCACTCCACTATTCTGCCAACCTCCATTGGATATGATCGTGAATATTCGATTCCATCCATCCTCCAACATATTGTTTGCCTAGAATAAATACAAACACAAACACTAGACAAACAACATTAGTTATAAATTATTTGTTAATCATCATCAAAACAAAAGGACCCAACAATCTCCCCTTTTTTGATGATGACAAATAATTTATAAAAATAGATATATGTATGAAAGGAAATTAATATGTAAATTAGAATTATTATACATATAACCAAAATAATATATATTCATAATATTTCTCCCCCTTTGACAACATCGAAAAGGGGAAACCAAAAGAATGAAGAGAGCGAAAGCTCCCCCTACAAATAAGCACGGTGAGTATAAAATAACTATAGGGATTGTCCCCCTATCAAAATGCCTTAATGAATATATGCAATGTAATGCAAGGCAAAACATGTGAGCAAGCATATATGAAAAATATGCTAAACATAACTCACATACAAAAAGAAATGAGAATACATATAAATATATCAATATGAAAATAGTGTCTCATTACTCAAACATAAAAATAATGTAAAAGTATAGATTTATGAAATCAAAAGAAAGAAGAACATGAGTATCATGAAAAAAGTTTTCAAATGAAAACAAATCACTCAAATAAGATCATAAATCACAAGTAAATCATATAAAAAGTAAACCAATATAAAAATAGCAAGAGAGGTGACAATATCAAGCTCTTGAGCTTGTCCCAACCCATATAAATATTTTTAACACCCAGTAAACAAGATTTGAGAATAAACACCAAATAAACCCGGGGGTTATATAAACACAAACCTCTCAACAAAACAAAACCAATAAAATGAAAACAAGAGAATTGACTTTTTTTTTAAAAATGTTTTCATTTTCAAAGAGTTTCAAAACACATTTTTCAAAACCAAGAAAAGAAAAAAACATTAAAAATCTTGGTTTTAGAAATTAAATTTGTTTTGGTACCTAAGTATTCTTGGTACCAAAAGATTTAGGGACATTACTCCCATGAAAGCTCAAAGCCCTTGGGTTATGAAGTCATTTAGGCGTATTTAGTGCACTAACACGGTCAAAACAAAAATTATACACATGGCCTTTCGGGTTGCAATATGTGCAATGAAAAGGTTGAATGAGTTGTATTGACCAAAAGGACATGCACAGGAATCTTTGCAAATAAAGATTGTCTTTTAAATTTATTTTTCAAATAAGAAACATCATCAAACAAATATGGTCTTATTGGAACATTTTGCAAAATATGAGATTTTTGCACATCAAAAAAAAATTTAGCAAGATGTCCAAACCTACCACAAACATCACATTTAAAAACATATAGTCTACTAGAGACTTTGCCAAATGGCCAAACTGACCACATAGATCACATTTATACACATGTGCATGTTTATGATGAGCATTGTGAGCATGTGCATGTGTATATGATGAAGAAACTTGATGAGATGAAAAAGGAGCATTTAATGTTGTAGGTTTATGTGTATCATAGCAGAATTTAGACAAATGGTCTTTACGATCACAAATAGAGCACTTGTAAATTTTGCTATACATGTGTACATGATGAATAGGATGTTTAGATGTTTTAGCATGAGACTTAGCACACATATTCATAAGCTTATCATGATTATTAATGCATGTATTAAGAGTTGAATCTAAGGATGAAATGTGATTTTTAACAACATTCAACTCATCATTAGACACATTAGCATTAACATTAGAAGTAGAGCAAACATGATTATACTTACAAGAATCAAATTCATTTCTAATAGCTACTACTTCTAGCATGACACCATATCTTTTATGAGTTAACCTAGCAAAGTTTGAAATTAAAGAATCATGATCCAATATTAATTTATCATTAATTCTTTTCTTTGAGGATCACATTCTCATTTAAAATAGTATCAAACTTAGAAGCTAACAACTCATGATCGGATTTCAAACTAATATGCTTGCTTTTTAAATCAACAAAATTATGGTGCAATTTCTTATAAGCATGCATTAATTTTTCATATGCACATGTGAGTTCGCTAATGGATAATTCACTATCGGAATCCGAATCGCATACCTCGCTAGGACAATCGCCTAGCGGTCGTGTGCATGATGAGGCTCCACATGAACTTGAAGAGGATGCCGCCAAAGTTTGTCGGATTACCTCTAAGTTTCCTTGATGTGCTTCTATGAATTTTCATAATTTGTAAGCACGATCAAATGAATCAAGCTTGTTAGAAAAAGATGAATCAAAAGCGTTACGCAAAAAAATCTAAAAAAAAACTTATTCATTATAAACATTCTTTTATCTTTATCACTCCACTTGGATTTCTCCATAGTGGATACAATGTAAGTACACTCAATAATTTCTCATAAATCAAAATGTCTAGATCTAACAAAAAGGTTAAATCTAGCACACTATTGTTCATAGGTGAAATTACTAATTCTAGGAGCAACATTAGGATCATAGCCTTAATAAGGTGCACAATGCACGTCCATAATATCTATATGTATATGCAAGCAGGACAAATATAATCAAAACTGGATTAGCATAATAAGATAACTTAGATCTTTAATTCAAGGCGATTAAGCCTTAAATCAAAGAGCACCAAGCTCTGATACTAATTGAAAGCACCCTAATACCACTAGGAAAGAACCCTAGAGGGGGGTGAATAGGGTTTATGCTAAACTAATCCGATTTAATACTAATTAAAACTACTTAACAAATATATCCTAGCAATGAGGTACAACAAGAGATATATGCAAGAGTATGAAACTAACACAAGGGTGAAACAAGATATAAACAATATAGTGGATGAAATAAGCAATAAGAGAATGGCAATAAAGATGAACAAAGATATAAGTGCGTTAAGCCAAACTCAAATACAAGATATGATCACGGAGTTCGGTCCCCACGACCTACGTCTCCGCTCCTTACCTCGAGGAGATCTCCACTATCACAATCGGATTTTCTACGCTCACCCGAATAACGTTTACACCTCATAATATGGTTTTCTAGTTCACCGAAAACTTTACAATCTCACATTCTTGTAATCCCACTTTACACCCTCTAAGTGTTGGTCTCTAGCTCGTGTCTCGCTCAAGTGTTAGGAGTTACAACCTACCTCTAGGCATTACCACTCACCCCACTCCTCTTGGGACGACCCCGTCTCTCACCACACACTTCTCTCGATATATAAGTATATTACAAAGTGCTCAACACAATTAGGCTCACAATACAAATAAATGTATTCTCTATAATGGATGAGAACACAATGTAGGCTTACTCTCTACATCACACTCCCCACAACGTAAAATTATACTATAAATGTAAATACAATAAGCTCAATATGTTGTGTGTGAACAAATAGAAAATCAAATATAAACTCAATGTAAACACTATCTTAATGAAGATGATAAATAACAAATAATTAATGCAAAGCTAGTATTGAGTTTAGAAATTCTTCTCTGAAAAACAAGATGGAGAGATGGAGAGTTAAGCTCAAATAATAAAGATGATCTCTTCCACTTGTGAAAACTTCTTCACAAACCAAAAACCAAAACTAAAACAAACTTAAACCCTTGTTAAACTTTTGTAAACTTGTATAAACAATTTTCTTGGTAATTTTGGGTCTGAGGTATGAGGGGTGTTTATAGAGATCCCAAAGCACAAGAAAAACAAAGTAAAAAGACCAAAAACCCAAAACTAGAACAGACTGAAAAAACTAGCCGTTACAGCATCAGTCAACTGACAGGTTTTATCAGTCGACTGATGAGCTGACCGTTAGAGGTATTTTCCAGCTTATCAGTCGACTGACGATATTTATCAGTCGACTGATGGATCATCAGTCGACCAAAATGAAAAAACAGAAACTTTTTGTTGATTCCAGGTATATTCTTTAGTCGACACATCAGTCGACTGATTTCATCAGTTAACTTACCAATCGACTGATAACGGGTTATCAGCCTGAACTGATTTTTGAAGTGCCTTTAAAAATAGCAAATAAATTCTAAAAAATATAAAACTTCGAGAAATCATTGTAAACATGTAAATAAACATGTTACAAAAAGAATTTTTGGAATTGCACTTCTCAATTGTAAAACTCATATTTTTCAAATATGTTAAAAAACATAAAAACTAAATATACATGTTTTTGTCATTTGACATAAACACAATATTAAAACTTTTGTAAAATAATTTTATAGACTTAATGAATTGATAATATTTATGAAGTCCACAAACAACTAATTCAATATTTTCACAAATTCATTTTTGTATAAACTTGAAAATTATAAAACCAAAACATGTATATATATATATATATATATATATA
>BQKN01000603.1:276055-291718 GCA_022839385.1 Asparagus kiusianus
TATATATATATATATATATATATATATATATATATATATCCAAAACGTGTATGTGTGTGAATGATTGAGCTTAAAGTACTAACACACATAATATAAAAACCTAAACTAAATATACCCAAGCTTGTGATCTTCAACGAAGCTCTATCTTGGTACACTTGCGGATGAAGTGGGAACTTGGATCTTTAACTTGAATTACAAGGCTTCACTCTACTATTCTGCCAACCTCCATTGGATATGATCGTGAATGCTCGATTCCATCCATCCTCCAACATATTGTTTGCCTAGAATAAATACAAACACAAATACTAGACAAACAATATTAGTTGTAAATTATTTGTTAATCATCATCAAAAACAAAAAGACCCAACATATTATTTACTGAGCTTGGAGCCTTAGCTCATCTAGTGCTTCTGGTTCTTGGATGCGCTTTTAATGATGTTCTTCAATTGTCATCTTTTTAGTAATACTGATTCTTAATGACAGTACCTGAATTTCCATAAGTGTAATGACTCCGCATCCATAGACCATTGAGAATGGAATGGAGCTAATGGGAGTGCTGACTGTTGTTCGATAAGCCCATAAATACTCTCTGAGTTTCTCATCCTAATCTCGTTTGATGGAGGAGACGAACTTCTTTAGCAGTTTGATGATGGTCTTATTGAAAGCTTCAGCTAGACTATTGGCAGATGGGTTATATAACGTAGAAATCATATCTTGAATTCTGAACTTGTTGCAAAATTTGAAGAACGGTCGACTAACGACCTGCGGACCGTTATCGTGAATGATTCGTCTAGGAATGCTAAATCGATAAATCATGTGATGTATCAAGAATTTTATCATTTGAGATGTCTTGACTTCTCTGAGGGAACAACTTCAACCCATTTGGAAAAGTAATCTATGATAGATATGATGAATCGATGGCTTTTGGCGGACGGCGGGCTAATTAGTCCAATGATGTCTATGCCCCAAGTTTCAAATGGCTAAGAGGCGAATGTCGGATGTAATTCTTCCGGAGGTTGATGTAGGAAGTTAGCGTGGATTTAATATGCATAACATCGTTTAGCATATGCTACCGCATCTGCTATCATTATCGACCAGTAGTAGCCTAGACAACGAAGTAGGTCTTAAAATTTAGGATCTGGTTGATGAGCTCCACATGCACCATCGTAAGCTTGCTTTAATTCTTCTCAAGCTTTACTTGGTGATAAGCATTAGAGAAAAATACTATCAAAAAATTATCAGTACAAAGTCTGCGTAGCAAAATCATAGCAAAAGCGTGGAGCCCCTCTTTGGATTGAGATTGTTTGCCTCGGATCATCTGCTAGTATCCCGTGCAAAACATAGTCAATGATTAGGAACCACCAATCATTAACCTCGAAGTGAGTTGGCATGACCTACACTTTGTTAGCTTCAAGGATATTCTTTGGGGAGCACAATTGATGGCTATCCATCATGATACACCTAGTGGATTTAGGTACCAGGGTGAGTGTGGCTGCATAGGATGCCAGAGCGTTCGCATGGGTGTTTTCTAGGTGAGCTATGTACCTAATGTAGAAGCATTTGAAAGATTAGGCTAGTTTTGTTGCCGCCTTATGGTAGGGCATGAAGTCATTATGGCGGACCTTATATTCTCCTTTGATCTGATTCACGATCACTCTAGAATCCCCGTGAGCTTTAAGATATTTGACACATGTCTTGAGCAAGTTGTAGGCCGATTATAAGAGCATTATACTCGGCTATATTGTTGGAGCATGGCTCAGTCAATGAGTAGGCCCGGGGGAGGATATGTTCATGAGGGTCAAGCAGTATTACCCTCACTCCTACAATGATTGCTCCCTTATGGTTGCGTTGTGATGCACCATCAAAGTAGAGTTGCCATATTTGATGGTCTAAAACAGCATTCGACTCAAAGACTTCATTTGGTATGTCTTTGTAAAGCTTGGAAGACTTGGGAATAGGGTGTTCTACCAGAAAATTGGCTATTGCTTGACCCTTAACTGCTTTCTGCGGCATGAGTGTTATGTCATATTGTGATAGTAGTATTACCCATTTTGCTAACCTAGAATTCAGCGACCCATGTTTTGTCATGAGTATCCGTAGAGGATTGGCTCTTAAAATGACGTAAATGAATTGGCCGGTGAGAGTGTCGCATCTTTTGAATCGTGAAGACCAATGCTACACATTCCTTCTCGATTGAGTTATACCAATGCTCGACACCGATCATAGTCCGCTAAGGTAGTAAATAAGTTGTTCATGGTCATTGACATTCTTCTGAGTGAGAAGGGCTCTGAGTGAATGATCCATTACCCTGACATAGATTAGGAATGATTTACCCGATGTTGGGGGGCTAAAACGGGTGGCTTTGTAAGATAAGCCTTGATCCCATTGAAAGCTTCTTGACGGGTGTCATCTCAGATGAATGAAACACCTTTATTCATGAATATTTAAAATATTTGACATTCCCCTAACAGGTTGGTGATAAACCTTTAGATGTAGGCTAATCATCCTTGTAAACCTCTTATCTCTTTGAGATTCTTCGGAGGTAGCATATCATGGATAGCCTTCACTTTTTTAGGATCAACGTGTATTCCTGTGGATGTTATAATAAATACAAGGAATTTGCTTGATGATACCCCCTAGGAAGGATTTGGTTGGATTCATCTTGAGTTGGTATTTTCGCATGACTTCGAACACCGTTCTTAGGTCACCAATGTGGTCCTATTTGTGACGACTTTTGATTGTGAGGTTGTCGATGTAACACTCCACTGTTCTACACAAATGTTCATGAAAGATTGTATTCATAGTGTATTGGTAGGTAGCTCCAGCATTTTTCAGACCGAATGGTATTACTGTTTAACAATATATTCTTAAAGGTGTTCTGAAGGCTGTGTGCTTTTGATCATCTGGATGCATTCTGATTTGGTTGTATCTAGAAAAATCATCCATGAAAGACATTCTCTCAAACCTGCACATGTTGTTAACCATAATGTCCATGATAGGGAGAGAGAACTCATCTTTTGGACAAACGAGGTTGAGATCACGGAAGTCGATATAGATTCAGATCTTGCCGCTCTTTTTCATCACCACCACGATGTTGGCTAATCCATCAGAATGCTATTATTCGTGGATAAACCCACACTCAATGAGCTTGCATATTTCCTTCTTGATTTGTTCCATCAACTCAGGACAGAAGCGTTGTTGCTATTGCTTGATTGGCTTAATGCTAGGGTTGATGTCAAGATGATGTATAGCCATGCTAGGATCTAGACCCGGCATGTCTTCATAGCTCCAGGCAAAGACATCAATGTACTCTTGAAGAAGAACTATGAGTTCTTCCTTTTCAGTGGATGATAGACTTTCACTGATAAAGATGGGCTTATGGTTGATTTCATCACCTATGTTGATTGTACCACTTTATCTTTGATGTGTGATTCTCTAACTTCGAAACATAACTCCCACTGCTTCTCAAGTTGCTTTGCTAATGAATCGTCTTCAGGATCTTCGAACACCTCGGATTCATCAAGATCCATGGTTATGTTGTATGAGACCATGTTGGTCGTGAATTCACTGCACAAGACTCCGAGGCTGACATCAGAATCCCAATTGGATGTAGTCATAGGATGTTGGTCTTGCTTGTGGCTTGGCTTCTAGAGAGATATAACCGAGTCCTCGTTTGGTCTGATTGTAATAATCAAAAACTTCACCTTCTTGTATAAAGGGGATCAAAGGGACTCATAGTCCTCTATTGAAATTCAATCCTTATTTTACAGTGAGGTTGTATCTCATTTTTACCATGGTTTGTTAAGATTGTTGGATGTATTGGGAGAACTCTGGTGCTTCCTTAGCTTCTTCGTCAGAGCTCTGTAAGTGAGATCGTAACTCAACTTTTTAGAAGATGATTGGGTTCAAAGTGTTCCCTTTGGGTAGAACCATAAAAGGTAGCATCCTCCAAGTTGTCCAGCAACTTGTGAGTGGAGTAAGACTCGTTCATCGGTATATGCAATGTTAGTTCGGCTAACCTACCTATTTGATTTTTGACTCTTGAGTTTTTAAACTTAAGAGTCTAAAGAGTAGTTGTCATTGAAGATCCAATCGCCTTGATTTTTGACGGATTGGTCTATATAGTGGTCCTCTAGGGTAATCACAAGTGGATCTACCTCCCTGACTGATTTGTCAATGGGATCTAGCTCAACATCTGCTTTATTATTGTTATCCTCATCAATAAGTAGGATAATCTCAATTGTCTGACTTTTATCTCACAAGAGAGAGTCAGTGAAATAATTCTCCACCCCCTTGAAAGGTTGCTTTTTAGCATCAACCTCTATTGGACTCCATGTTCATCAATGTATTTGAAACACTGATAAAGTGTTAAAGGGACGATCTGGTTGGAGTGAATCCAAGGTCGTTTAAGCAGAAGATTGTAAGGTGTTTCGATGTCTATGACATAGCAAGTCACTTCTGTCTTTAAGTTTTCGATCTGACAACTAAGTAAGATTTTTTCAAGAGATCAGCTACTGCTAGAGTTGAATTCGAGTATAGTTGCAGACGTCTTTGAGAGCTTGTAAAGAGGAATTCCTATAAAGCTCAAGAGCCTTCGTGGAATTATACTTAACGCGGAGCCTGGATCGATGTGAATCCTCTTGATCCTTGATGACTCTATATACCCAGTGTAGTAAAGGGGTCGGTTGTGATGATGATTTCTGACCAGCATATCCTCCAGGGTGAAGATGATGCGTGACATCTGCTTTCGGCATCGATAGCATTGCTCGGGTCCTTCGTCTTGAGGAGGTTCGATCATGTGGTGAGAAACGCCTCACTATCATTCAGGGCCTCTTTCAAAGCCTCTCTCGTATCCTCAAACAAACGCAGTAGTTCGAATAAGGTGACATGAGCTAGAATGTTAGCCAATTGTGTCATGATATCATATTTGAACGGGGCCTTAGGGCCACTTGGAGGATGATGTAAGGCTTTATCGAACCAGGTCTCCTTTTGTTTAGATGGTTCAGGTTGTTTGGATGTTCCTGGCTAATTGTAATCCCTTAGATAATCTTTGCCGGATCATGTCCCTTGTCATGGCCATCTTCTCTTCCTCTGAGTCAGTGAGTGAAGTGACATGCATGGACTCTTCTTTAATGATTGTGGAGGTGGCATTGCAAGCCTTCATCTTTTGCTTGTTCTTTGACTTCTGAAGAGTCCAATCTTGAAGAATGTCAGGATGTACCCACATTATTTCTACTCTCGTCGTGATAAGAGGAATCAAGCCTCAACTTTGCTGGTTTTAGCGATCATGATTAACCACCTCCATTCTTACAGTAGGAATGGGGATGACGCCATCTTGGGCTCGAATTTCTGGCATAGAGCCAAGTTGGAAGGTAATAATGTTAATGGTGACTTTCTTTTGCTCGGGTTTGAGCTTAAGAACTTCTGATTTGACGAATGTCTGGATTTTGTCCTTGAGGATATAGCAGTTCTTCGTCGGATGTCCCAACATTCTGTGATAGAGATAGTAGTTGGGGTCATTGGTCTTTTCGACTTCTTTCGAGCATCAAGCTTGTGGAAGCTTCAGACGATTTCCCATGAAAGATGGCGACTGTATGTTCATCCTTGAACGAATAATTGCGCTGGAAGTTCTTTTATGGCTCTCTTTGCTGGTTGTTATTGGGATTCTGGACTCCAACTGTGAAAGCCTCAAATTTCTATTTCTCTTCTAATACTCTCTTGTTCTCATAAGGCTACACGTGAACCCTATCTATAGGATTTGACTTGCATTGTAGATTTTTATTTTAAATAATTCTTTAATTATTTAGACTCTATCCATAACAATTAAAGATAGAACAAAATTATTCAAAACTCTATCCATAACAATTAATGATATAGTAGAAATTATTTTGCATGTAAACCAAATTAATAATTATTAATTTAACAATTAAATTCTTATCCGACCAACTATTCATAAAATCCATAATAGGGATTAATTATTCATAAATCATATCTTACGTTCAGTTCCCTCCAGTATTATCATTTTATACAACTCTTTTGAGCAGGACAATTCACCTCTTTGCTCATGCCTAAATTGTAATTCCTATGAACATAAATAAAAATCATTTTGAAACATTAAAATATTTTTCAAGAAACCACCTACCGGTAGGAATTAATTAACTTTGTGGGAATGCATAATAAATTAACTCATTATAATGAGCATACTTATTTCTCTAAATGAAACCTAGTAACCCATCGTTTTAGGTTGTGTAGCGCTTGCTAAACAAGCTTAACCATCTCATCAAAGTATACTAAATTATCAAATCGAAAATAATAATATCATCAAGTCAAAGAGACCATATAACAATTCGAATTCTCTATTTTCTAGGTGACTCGTCCTAGAGAATCTAAATGAGGTCTAGTGCTACACACATCACAATATGTGCTTATGACATACACCTAGGAAATCCCCTTTCTCGACGGTTGAGACCCACAATCACATATCACGTGTCAGTGTCATGCATAATAACATGTTATAACAAAGTTATCATGTACTAGCTATAGGTTAAACACAAATTTAAGAAATCTCTAAATTAGATCATGTCTCTAAGAAAGTGACCATCCCAGTGCATAATCTAAAAAATTAAAATTTAAGGATACTATAATAATTATAAAAATAATACCCAAATTATACGTGCAACAACTAAATCTATTAATATTATTAAGAAAATTATATAATTTGCATTGAGTGTTCAAGGGCATTATTATCACTACTCTAGCAACACTAACATGAGTGAAATTATAATCTCAAAAAGTATGAGCTGGTCACACTACCACTTACGACTTATCACGGCTAGGTTCAAGCAATAAATGGATGAAACTAATGGTTCGAAAAAAAAAAAAAAACAGTGCACAAGAAACCTACCAGAACCCAACAATAATAATGAGGCCCAAGCCCAAGCGGAGTTAAGTCACAACGGACCCGACCCGACATTAACAGCCAGATCAGACTCGGTACTCCCTAAGTCAATCTACACCGTCCGTTTCTCGCCCCTCCGTGATTTAAACCCTGCTCACTCCTAATCTAGGGTTTTCCCGCAGATCGTCTCGTTCGAGCGCGTGTCGGCCGAATTCAGGTACTTTTGTCGTTTTCTTCGATGAAAATTAGTTGGATAATGCTATGCAATTGTTGATGTGATGTTACGTAAACGATGAATTTTTTTTCTGAAGTGATTTACGATTGCATTATTTAGATGGAATTTCAAAGCTAGAATCGCAACGTTTGGATATGTTTAGCTTTTAAATGTCATTATTGAGTTTTGAATTTTTATTGCATGTATGTAGATGAGAAGATATGTGGGTATTTATACTCCTTCAATGGAATTGTTATAAGGGATTGGGGGGGAAATCTCAACTTTTTTTCGATGTATAGATCATTATATGATGAAAACTATTTATCCTGATTTATGTTCAGGTGAGCTGGGCATTATCCGAAATTTTCTGGGGTTTTGTGAATTTAGGGGGTGTTTGGTTCTTGTAATTATAACCACAGTCTATGTGCTTGGATCAATTGTGCTTTTTCCCATCGATATCGTTGCATTGTTAAAGAATTAGCACCCGCTCCTTAACCAATATGGTTTTAGATGTTGTTGCAATAATTTCCATTTTTTGTAGTGCAAACAACTATTGATTAAAATCCAGAGGCTTATAACTTGTTAGGTTTTTTTTTATCCTTTGATGCTCGGTTTAAAACAGGTGTTCATGTGAAAACATACGTGCATCTTTCATGTAACATTAGCAATTGGTTTTTTGTTTTCGATGGGAAGTGACTTTTGTTTTGTTCTGTTCTGCTGTTTTTTTTTTTTCTAAATCTCAACCTATTTACAGGGAAGCTGCATTAGGAAAAAAATGTTTACTGCAAGGAGGAAAATCCAAAAAGAAAAGGATGTTGAGCCTACTGAGTTTGAGGAGTCAGTTGCACAGGTTTCTTTCCTTCCTTCCTTTGTTCTCTCTTCTGAACAAATGTAGTATTTCCCCTTCTTTTTATGTGCTAGAGTTATAATTTCTGCCCAGGCCTTTTTTGATCTAGAGAACACCAATCAAGAGCTTAAAAGCGATTTGAAGGATCTGTTCATCAACTCAGCTGTGTAAGCAAAATTGTTAATTTCCGCTTCCCTCTTATTGAGAACTTTCTAGGAAATGTGACGCGTCTTCCTTTACATATTGGTGCTTTATCTGGGATCTTTAACTTGCTCTTTCATGGTGCAGTCAGTATGATGTAGTCGGAAACAGGAAAGCTGTTGTTATCCATGTCCCTTACCGTTTAAGGAAGGCTTACAGGAAAATTCACGTTAGGCTTGTTCGGGAACTTGAAAAGAAGTTTAGTGGCAAGGTAAGATCATTCCTAGATACGTTGGCGCTTGCCATGTATTTATGAAGATGATTTTTTTATATGTATGCTATCGCTGTGTTTGTGCTTCTGTTAATGTGGCTTGTTATCCTGCCCTCTAGGATGTGATATTGGTTGCTACTAGAAGGATAGTGAGGCCGCCAAAGAAGGGCTCAGCCGTCGTACGTCCCCGCAGCCGTACTCTGACAGCTGTGCATGATGCGATATTGGAAGATGTAGTATATCCTGCAGAGATTGTTGGGAAACGTATTCGTTATCGCATTGATGGTGCCAAAATTATCAAGGTAAGAGGAAATATTTTTTCTGTTTGACTTTTGTCATTCATTTATTCTATTTCATAAAATTCTTTTTGATGAAACTATTCTGAGTGATACTACTTTCTCTCATGAGTACTTTTTTAGAAAATAGGTCTCCGGATGTGCCTATTAGGAATGCTATCTTTCTTGAATCCTTAAGAAATAAGAAGAGTGAATATTTCCATGACAATGACACTCTCTATTAACCTTTACTAGGGGTGCATTCGGTCTGGATACGGCTCAGATATGATACTTAGTTACTTACCAAATCCATATCTGCTCCCCCATCTCAGATACGGATGTACGAAAATTCCTATCCATATCCGCTAAAATCAGATACGGATATGGATATATATAAGTGAATATGCATGCAGATACAAAACGGATACGAGAAAACTAGATTGTATTGGAAAAAAAATATATAATTTATGTGATGCAAAAGAGTTCATTAATGTGTTCATTATATCTGAAAAGTTTGATCATCAAAATTAACTTCAAATCCATAATCTAAGAATTAAAACTGTCGTAACAATATGACTAATATGTATCCGGATATTTTGGATGAGGATCCGGATATTTCACTACAAAACCATATCTGTAACCTTATCCTACTGGTTATAAATTTGAGTAACCATATACGTATCCTAACGGTTATGATTATAAATATTTCCTCGGATATGGATACGGTTAGAACCCCTACCTGTTAGTATTTAGTAGCGGGTTTATATTATCAATCCTGTTATTGTATTTTTAATTCTACTCTTGTTACCTTCAAATCATATTACCCATAATGTAGTAGGATTTTAAATTTTTTTTTTCCTTCGAAGCTTTATGTAGCAGGAATTTCAAAACTGAGGCAATTATCTAGTTTAGACTGGGAGCATTATATTTAGGGGCTGTTTGGTTCGTTTCCTAGATATAGGGAAATGTATTTCCATGCACAGAAACACAAGTTTTGAGTTTTCCAAACTTTTCTAAGAAATAGATTGTTTCGCTTTGGTTCGCACATAAAAAATGGTGGGAAACCAATGTATTTACTTTTCTTGTGTTTGGTTCGCATGGAAAAAAAAAGAAAAACTTTTGTTGATATGATATTTCCTACTTTTCTTGTGTTTGGTTGGTTTTGAAGTTTGTAGGGAAAAGTGTTTATTGTCACCATGGTAAGATTACCCCCACTATATACAAATTTTTTTGTGCTCGTAATATGAGGTATTCTTAATCATATAAAAGTTCGAATGTTCCTGTTTTAGATTGAAAAAATCACACGAATCCTGTAATAACCTGATTATTCATAAATTTCTGTAGTACATACCCGAATTACCCAACCAGCCAATCAAACCAAGTCACCAATGCGTTATTATAAGCAAGTGAAATAATAGCAGATGTAACAAAAATAACACAAGAAGAGAGTGGTAGCATCCTCACAACCAGACTCACAACCAGAAATCCCCCAAACAAGCACAAAAGCATCAGTTACCCAACACTGACCATGATACACCAACCAGCCAACCAAAAAAGAACCACGAAACACCATCACAACCACCAAAAATGAACTAGGAAACACCATCCAGCCACACATAATGAACCAGGAAACACATAATGTATAAACAATGATATGATAACTTAGAAAATATCCTGAAATGTAAATTTTGAAGTGCTAATAGCACAATATAACACGTAAGTAAAAAAAATCAATATAACACATAGTGTATTAAACTGAAGGGAGCATGATAAGTGAATATTAACGGAACAATAAAAGCTAAGACTCACAATCAGTATATTAACGGAAGATCAGCCACAATTCCGAGCAAATTAACATTTTTCCTCTCGCCAAGCATAGCAGTGTTCTCACAACGGCATCTCACAGTTCCAGCAGCTGGGTCGCATGAAAGCATGGTAAGGGTTATGATTCCATCAGCACATAGAATGAAGTTTTCAGGCTTTAAGTCAACAGGGAGTTTCTTGTAACTCATGGTAATTGTTTTCCCATTGCCCTTGAGGTCGTAATCAGTGCTCACTGTGATTTCTTCACCCTTCTTTAGTTGTACAGGCTTGCCATCCTTTAGGAAGCCTGTGCGTATCTCAGGTCCCTGTGATACGTAAAGAACATGCTTCAGACATTAATAAGGAATATAGTTGTTATAACAATAAAAGTATAATCCTGGTAGAATCTATATACAACTTGATCTCCTAATTTGCAGGTTTCGTGTTTCTTGGATGATGTCAGATGTCCTGTTCTCCACAATTGTCGGACCCAACTAAAGAAGTGAAAAAGAAACAAAATTAATGGAAGGAACCATTTTGAATGGAAATCTACGGTAAAATAATAGATTGAAAACAATACAATATTTATCCTTTACAAGCTTAAAAGATTACATACTGCAGGTTGCTAATCTCAGATATCATCATTGTTAGCCATCCAATACAATATCATCATTGTTAGCCATCCAATACAATATCAACAGATATTGCAGGTTGCTAATCTCAGATATTATGACAATCATCATAGTGTAAAATTCTAAAGGCCACCAATGTAAACTCGTTTGAAAACTTAGCTCACAAAATACACCAACACAACCAGGCTCACAACCAGAAATCCCCCAAACAAGCACAAAAGCATCAGTTACCCAACAATGAACATGACGCACCAACCATCCAACCAAAAAAGAACCATGATACACCAACCAGCCAAGAAAAAGGAACCAGGAAACACCATCCAGACACATAAAATGAACCAGGAAACACACATAATGTACAAACAATGATATATTAACTTAGAAAATATCCTGGTTGCTAATCTCACTAAGAAAATTAGTGAAATGGGCTCAAAATCTAGTCAATATCATCATTGTTAGCCATCCAGTGCAATATCAATTGATATTACAGGTTGCTAATCTCAGAAATTTTGACAATCATCATAGCCTGCCTAAAGTAAATAGTCATCAATGTAGACTCGTTTCATGAAAACTTACTACACAAAATACCCAGAGCAATAGCCATCCATTACAATGTGTGCACATTGTAGGTTGCTTACATCTTAGGAAATTACATGGTGACTTTTAAATATCCTGCAGGCATAAGAATAATATTTTTCTCAAAATCTGATGCAAGACCCCTAAAAATTGAACTGAACCAATCCATGCAAGACTTTCTAGCAGTTACAGACATGCTAAAAGAGATGTTACCAGCACACTCTTGTTCAAATTCATCCATGCAAGACTGAGTACAGGAACTAACAGAAGTCGCAAATAATCTGCCACTTTTTAGCGACTGCTATATATAATTTTACTTACAAAAGTGAGTTTAAATCATCGACTTACGTTAAATGACTGCATAAGAGAGTCAACCATGGCTCATCCTTCAGGTATTCGCCTAATTTTGAGACAATTTCTTTTACTGTAAGACCACATAGCAAAACAAAATTAATTATAAAGGTAAAATATTTTGATATATGGCATATCCGTCTCCTTCTCGGAATGGTTATCCTGAGAAACCCCATTTGCCTTCTCAGCAGTCTTGGGCGGTGATGATGATGTATGGCCATTATTTTGTTCCTCAGCGTGGCCATTTTGCTTAGATACACTAAATAGTTTCAAAATACCATGTTTCTGCAGTTTCAAATCCCCTTCAATGATAAACAAGGGGGAAAGAACGTCACTACGAACAGCTAACAAGCATTTTACTGACAATTTGACTTGTGCTGCATGATTAGGAGATTTTTATGCAATTTATGGAAAAAGATATTCAAATAGGTTAAATTGTCATTTTAAAATTTTCATTAACTTCTCTTTTAAGAATGTTTTATATCGAAAGAACCAGATGCAAAAGGAACGAAGATATCTCAAACTTTTGAAATGGACTACGTGTATCATTTTTCATCATTTACCTCTATTAGAGTATTCCTGTATTATGAAAGCAAGAGAAGTTCTCATTTGGTGGCTCCTCGGAACAATGTGTAACTATAGTTTTTCGTTTCACATATATGAAATCTGATTATATATAAACATATACGAAACCATCTTAAAGATAAATGGTGGAGAAAAATATGCTAAAAAAGATGCAAGAGAGAACCACCATAAAATATCATATGCAGCTAGAATGGAAACACGCAATTGTTTTTACCATTTCCATTTACTGGTGAGTCTTGAGGTAGCTTCGACGCATTAGGTCTTAAGGGCCACTGTTCAATTGGACGAATAATCAATGATCTTGGATTCACCCTTAGGATAAATAGAGCATCTGCCTTAGGTGTTGTTGTTGCTGATTCATCATCACTGAAGAATGGTACCTGCAGAGAAGAAAGTTTTTTAACAATTTTATTTTATATATAAAAAACCCAATGATTCAACAGAATTGAATGGATATTATAAAGAAAAACATCTAAACAGAACTGCATTCTAGCTACAAGAGAGTTCTAACCATTTGACCATCAACTTTAGGATGATATTTTCTTGCTGGAAGCCTAATTCTCCTCTGAGACAAATGCCTAGGAGTCAGCAATGCCGAAATTCTAACTGGAGCTGGCTTTTCAGAAACATGATACAGAAAAAAAATCAACCAACTATTTAACAGATGCATCATCGTACTCATAACATGGTGACCAACATATAACATAATTCCCAATCGAACAAAGGAAAAAGGATATTTGACCATCTACTTCCAGATGACTGGAACTTGTTATATACAACCTTTCTGGATGACTATGCTAGAAAGAAATAAATCAAGTGACAAGGTATTCTGGGCAATTGATGTTCTGAGAATCATGTGCCACCGTACTGCATGATTATGTACGGAAGTAGAATCAAAACCTAGTCTTTTTCCCTATATAACAGAATTTTTGCTTGAGAATTTCAATTGAACAGATTAAGGTTAGAATATGTAACAAGTAAAAAATTCAACATCACCATGTCTTTTTCTATCAACCAAATTAAATGATACATGAGATGCTCATATGAAGTGCACAAGATACAAGGGACTAACCTGTGTAATATCTGTTATATTTGGAGTCATCTTAGTCCAAACAGGTACAATGGCTTTCTCGTTTATCCACCCACATACCTCCTCTAACAATGCGCAGTCTTGCCCAAAGTTTAGGTACCAATTCAAAAACACCATATGATTGAAGTAAAAGAAATAAACGTGAAACTAAAAAGTCTAATTCCACATGATTGAAGTAAAATATAATATATAGAAAAGTTTTTTACCTTCAAGACAACGGCCGTAGAGGACAAAGCCAACACGTACCAAAACTTGAACATGCTCACAACACTTACATAACATGACTCACAACCAGTCTACTGAACCAGCAAACCAACCTGGCTCACAACCAGGCTACACACATAAATAACCAACACCATCAAATACATCAAACTGAACACACTCAAGTAACAACATGCGGCTACACAACCAGCCATCCAGTACACAAAATTTAATACACAAAATTTACTACACAAACTATTGGAGACATCACTCACCATGAAGTCATCTGATGAAGTTGTTATTTTCCCATAGTCAGAAGAGCACCTGAAGGGATATAAAATAAAAGGGCACAAGGAAAATGTCAGCCAAAAGACCTTAAGCTGTAGAAGAACCAGATGCATTTGCTTTTCTAGAGTGCATACCAGTCTACAGCAGTAACTTCTGCTTCATGTCACTTCAACATGATTGGATTACTTTCAGGCCTACGTACCTAAGTTTAACAATGACAATATGGAGTCCAAAGCGAGAAACTGAGAATTTAGAGATGCAAACATGTTAAAAGTTAAAACATACCTGCCATATGTAAGCATTTACATCACTAGAGCCACCAAGAATGTGAACCCCATCAGGGCTAATTGCTGACTGTAGACAAGAAATAAACGTGAAACAAAAAGCCTAATTCCACATGATTGAAGTAAAATATAATATACAGAAAAGTTTTTTACCTGCAAGACAACGGCCGTAGATGACAAAGCCAACACGTACCAAAACCTGAACATGCTCACAACACTTACATAACATGGCTCACAACCAGTCTACTAAACTAGCAAACCAACCTGGCTCACAACCAGGCTACACACATAAATAACCAATACCATCAAGTACACCAAACTGAACACACTCAAGTAATAACATGCGGCTACACAACCAGCCACAAAATGGCTACACAAACCTGATGTGGCGCACAACACTTGCACAACATGGCTCACAACCAGTCTACTAAACCAGCAAACCAACCTAGCTCACAACCAGGCTACACACATAAATAACCAACACCATCAAGTACACCAAACTGAACACACTCAAGTAACAACATGCGGCTACACAACCAGCCACAAAATGGCTACACAAACCTGATGTGGCGCACAACACTTGCACAACATGGCTCACAACCAGTCTGCAAAACATTGCAAACCAACCTGAACACAACCAACATACACAAAATAACCAAACTGAACACAAAACCAGCAAACCAACAACAGCCCGGTCGCTTGACAATACTTTTAATCCGAACTGATTATGCTATTAAATGCATTTCCCTATATCTGCGCAGTGCAATTGGATGAGATGATGCATTTAAACCTGTGCCCAAACTGAACACAACCAGCAAACCCACAACAACAAGTCCACCAAACGGAACACAAAACCATCAAACCAGCATGTGCCCAAACTGAACACAAAACCAGCAAACCCACAACAGCAAGTACACCAAACTGAACACAAAACAAGCAAACTAACCAGTGCCCAAACGGAACACAAAACCAGCAAACCCACAACAGCAAGTAATGGTCACAAAGCCAACCAGAGTTGCATGACTAATTATGGCTGAAGGCTCAGAATTTGGTCAATATCATCATTGTTAGCCATCCAGTACAATATCAATAGATATTGCAGGTTGCTAATCTCAGAAAATCTGACAATCATCATAGCCTAAATTGATGCAAACCAAACTGAATAGGGCTGAGGGCTGAGGGCTCATAATATGGTCAACATCATCAT
>BQKN01000603.1:291728-305118 GCA_022839385.1 Asparagus kiusianus
CCCAGAGCATTAGCCATCCAGTACAATGTGTGCACATTGTAGGTTGCTTGCATCTTAGAAATTTGTATGGTGACTTAGAAATATCCTGCAGTCACAAGTTTAATTTAAAGGTTAGTACACCATAATATTCACACTATGAAAGATAATATTAAAAAATAAAAGCAAATAACTACCTACTACAATATAAATATAATATTAGTCATTGTCATACAATTCGCCAACCACAAAAAAAATCATATAAAAAAGTATTGTCTCTAAACCAAACGATATTAGTCTTCAACCGTAATTAAAAAAGTTTTCAAACATAAATGTGCTTAAGTGAGAATCATAAACTACCACGCACACCCATGATCTATATGTCCTCAATCCTCTTTGTTGAGAAATACCTCTATCATCTCCTTCTGACCATCCGAAGATATGCCCACAAATAGTCTAGATTCATGCTCATTCATAAAGAGGTGACGATAGTATGCATCTAATTTAGCAACACTAAAGTCATGTGAATGAGCATATAGGACCGTGGATAACTTCTCGGTCCAATGCATATTCACACACTTCATGTTTGTGCTAAATACATCTATCTTATCCACCATTTTTAGCATGATCTCACTATCTAGGTTGGTCTTACGAGCCTTTACCTTGGCGGAGGATGACTTAGCCTTAGAGCTTGATGTGTTGTGTGCTTCATTAGGCGAAGGAGTGTCCTCGTCATCTAAAATGTGTACTTGAGTAGATTGGGGAGAATTCATTGGTGAGTTCATCTCATCTCCAAGATTTATGGTCTCACTACGGCTAAATTTTTTCCAAGCATCACTAGCAAATTGTCCTGTAGCTTGATCATCACCGATGATAAGGGCGAGATCATCATAATGCCTCAAGGGTTTATTGACATATTGTCTAAGCTTAGCATTCTTAAAGCTCTTGTCCTGAAAAAATATATTTTAATTAATTCAATGAAAATAAGTAAAAGAAATGGAAAAAAACACATGCATTTACCAGAATTTATTTACCTCAATCCACCTATCCAAACATTCAGGCTCCATAATGACAGTCTTCGTACTTTCATCCCATCCAGCATCACTGAGATTACGACAAGTTTCCATATCACGAAATCTTGTTCGTAAAGTTTTGATGCGGTGCATGACATTATCCCACTTAAAAACTGTGTTAAACTTCTCATTAATGTGTTGCGAAACCATTTGAAAAGCAGTTCTCTTAAAGCTTTTGTCGGGTTTATAACCCTTTCTTACCAAGTCGGCAAGAAATGGAATAAGCTCATCATCATAACGGGAATCCCAGAACAAATGTTTGGTTCCTTGAGAACCACCTGCTTCATCATTTTTTTTGGATGTGGTTTTCTTCCTCATCTTTGGATTTGGCGATGTTTCTACCCCTTCTTCTACGAGGTCCATTTTGGAACCTGATTCGGGAGTAGATCCATTACCACTAGTGTGAGAAAGCTGCACCCCACTAAGATTAGGACTGTGAAATTGTGGAGGTAAAGTTGAAGAATTAATCATGTTCGTATATGACCCCAGAGTATGGTGCATCGGAAAGTAGCTGCTATCATGGAATGGCATGTTCGGATATGCTTGAGGTGGTTGTACAAAGTATGATTGCTGAAATGGAAAATACCCACCATCGCCGTGATGCACAGACTGGGGGGGCTGCGGTGGTGGGGAAGGTGATGGAACTACGCCCTTGCCTTTTTGATTATCTCTCCCACTTAATGATGAATTATCAGCCATTACTAATTAAATAGAAAAAGTTAGATAACTGAAAGAAGTAAAACATGAATAAGGTAATTAAAAGCAGAACGCCATTAATGAAAATATAGTTATTGAGTACATATATGAGCATAAATAAAACAAAAATAAAATTCAAGTCTCTGTGGTTACACCATGATTATACTTATCACAGTAGTCCACCCACATCGCCCAAGCAATGTTATCCCTAAGAGTCTTCCACTCATTTCTTGATTCAGTTTGCTCTCTTTGGGATTGATTTTGACTAAAATCAACTAAATTAGTGTCATTCTCGAAGGCCACCTCGCCATCAATGTCTTCATTAAATTCATCATCGTTGAGTAGTTCATCTCTTGGATCCACAGTTGCAATGAAATTATGGAGTACCGTGCATGCTAATACAATATCTACTTGTATAGGAAAAGGATAATGCGGCTTAGCACACAAAATCTTGAAACGATTATTCAATGTGCCAAATACAGATTCAATCTTAGACCTCAATGAAGAATGTCTTAGATTGAATAATTCCCTTCTATTCTTAGGTGTTTTACCCGAATGTTCTTTCAAATGATATCGAACACCTCGGTATGGAGAGATGAAACCTGGCATGGTTGGGTACCCAGCATCACACAGATAGTATTTGCCTACAATTTCATTAAGATAATTGTTAAGTCAAGTTTGAATATTAAACTTAATAAATTTTAAGTTAAGTATTTATTTAATTACCATCATAGACTCTCAATCCATGTGGTTGTGGTCTAGACAATGCATCCTGAAGAATTCTATAATCATTTGCAGACCCCTCCCAACCTGCTAGAACATATGTGAATAGCTTGTTTGGGGTGCAAGCTGCAAGCACATTTTGTGTAACACCTTTGCGGCCTCGAAAGCGTGCAACAAGATTAATCGGAAGCATTGCATCAACATGAGTCCCATCAATCATTCCAATGCAATCTTATAATACATGTATCACACACCTAAATTACAATTTACTTCCATTGATTATACAATTAAATGTGCTTATAAAGTGTAGATATACCTTGAAATAAGGATCGTATAGCGGGTTGTTAACGATCTCTTGGGGAATGTCATTGGGGGCTTGTCTCATGTACCGTCCACGCAGGCCAATAATTGCGTGTAATACTTTTTTGAAATATCTACTGTCTCCCCTGATCTTATAAAATGAGATCTGACAATTCGATTTTTAGATTTATGACCCAGTATGTTCAGTGTCATGATAAGTTGTTCTTCCACTGTTACATTTCTAGAGTCTGTTAGCAGGCTATTGTTCCTCATTATACTCGCTAGTTTAACAAAAGCACCACTCCGCATTCTAATATAATTCACGCAACTATCACTAAACCCATTATAAATTCGCTCTATGTGCTCAATTCTAGCTCTCTCTTGTCTTTTTTTTTCCTTACTTGGACCACTACGAAGCAATTTACGTCTTGCTTGCATTCTCCTTATAACAGTAATTATTATAATTAAAACGGATAGGGCAGCACCTTGAACCATATTAACAACACTTTGTTCATCAGAACAATCACCATCATTATCCATCTACGATGCAAAAAATTATTACCCAGTTAGAAAGTAAGTCGAATTCTTACAAAATCTGAACAAATTATAAATTACAAATGACCCACATTTAAGCATGCATTATTACGTTTTTTTTTCTAATCGACTTGATTATTTAATAGCAATACATTTAAGCATGCATTATTTCGTTTTTTTGCTAATCCAGTTATAGAGAGCAAAAATTTAACCATCCAATTTAAATTGCTTCTAAATCCCAAAAAATTAGGAAAATCACAAAAAATTCTTCGAAAATGAGAAAAATTGCGTAGATCAGACCCCCCTCTCACAAATTATCAAATAATTGCGGTAAATTAAACTAATAATAAGAAAAATTAAAAAAAATCAATTTTTACCTTGGTTTATGAAGCAACAGCGTCGGCAAAGATCAGATCTGATTATTGTCGGCAAAGATCAGAGCTCCTCCCACAAATTTCTTCGAATACCAGGGACAACGAAGGTCGCGGGACTTTCTGGCGGGAGGAGAGAAAGAGGTAAGTATAGCTCGCCGAAGAAATCAACGAGGAAAGAAAAAAGCCGACGTGGCTGAGATTGTCGTCGATTTCACGAGGAAGGGGCAGGAAATGGGGGAGGGAAAAGAAGATGATGTGGCGGCGATTTTATGCCGATTTCCCTTATCAAACCCTAGCGAACCAAAGTGGGGAAAAGAAACCGACGGAAAAAAAAAGAGTTACGTGGCCACTTAAAAACCAACGTGGAGGGCATGTAAAACTTTTCCACACGATTTAAAAACGAACCAAACAGCCCCTTAAGGTTAATTGTGCTTATAGGTATTACGGTTTTGAACCTGCTGCCCTCCTACTTTTACAAGTAGAACGAACTCGAAGAACATTTTATTTTAGGTTAAACGTGCTGCAGAATTGCGGTTTTGAGCCTTTTACAAGTAGAACCCCCCTCTCTCCAAAAAAAAAGAAAAAAAAAACTCATTTACCCTCGTGGGGTCTTTATTAAAAACACAACTCCGTTTCTTTGAGTGTTCGCCTTCAAGTTTTGGTTTTGCCTCATTTGGATTCTTTCTACATACTATATTTATATTATTTCTTTTGTTTTATCTTACTTTTAGGCGTGGAAAGCACTTCTCATTTTTTGTGTTGCCTTCTTTAGGATTCTTTATCAGTACGATATTTATATTTCTTTTTCAAAAATCAACGCTGCAATTTGGCTCGCGGCCGCCCTGCTCGCGCGCAGCACGCAAGAGAGAAACATGTGGTGGGACCCACCGGTCCCACAGGTGGGTCCCACCCCCTGTTTCTCTCTTGCGTGCTGCCCGAGCTAGGCGGCCGCGAGCCAAACAACATTTTCCATAGAAAATCATATAGGAAAGGAGAATGCAGACACGTGTCCTAATGCATGCCTGTGCACTATTTATTTGTTGTACTGCTATTTATTTACTGATTCTGTTGTTAGTATATATTGATTGTGTTGATATAAAATTGGTAGTGGAAGATGTCATCTCCTCCCCATATGATTTTTGATAGAGGGCCCTCTATTAGAAACTTTTTTTCCATTTTTAATTGGCTTGTTATAGGCGTGGAAATCATTTCTCATTGTAATCTTCTTCAGATCTTCTTGGATCCAAAGGAGCGGAACAACACTGAGTACAAATTGGAGACCTTTACCGCAGTTTACAGGAAGCTTACCGGGAAAGATGTGGTCTTTGAATACCCTGTCACCGAGGCTTAGACTAAAATTATAATATATTTGTGCTTTGGTTTTTTTGCTATTCTGATTTTTCTTTGATATTTTGACCGCTGGGCTTTATTTTTAATTAGAGACTTCTGCAATGAGAGTTTCTATTTAGGCTCAAGTGTTGAAGGACCAACCTTGAGATTATAGTTGTGGAAATCATTGCATTATTCTGCTGTAGTTTTTTCCTTAAGTTTGTCTCGTTTTGTGCTAAACCTCGTTTGTTCTTTTGCATATTCCGGTTGAATCCTAGTTTTCTAATGAGTTAATAGTTTCATATCTATATCTATATTATTATTACTATATGAAAATCCTAGCTGGGTACCAAAATGTTTGAAGGACATTTCCTGTAAAAATAGAAGTTTGGGTGGTATATTGGTAATTTCGTGTGTCAAAGATAGGGAATGCTTTTCTTTTCATTACTTATTTCCAAAATATTCTAAATTATGACATGAGATTAGGATTAGGCTCACATAATTGAAATTGCAATCTGATTCTTTTTTCTTTTTTCCCCCTTTATGTTGCCAGAGCATTCTAAATATGTTATAAGAAGAAGAGTTGGGCTCGCATGATTAAATAATATTATTCTACTTCTCCACAAAATTGCGTCGAGAATATTGTTGGTTTTAAACTACTAAATAGCAGTTTAGCGTCTCTATATTAAAATTGCATACCCAAATCATTGTCAAATTAGTAACGATTAAAAATTAATTGGATAACAATTTCAAATTTTTTTTGCACGCGCATTGCACGTGCGAGTATATGCTAGCCTGGGTTGTGTTTCTCCGGTGAAGATGTCCTTAACGATCTTTATTCGGAAAGAGTGAAAAGTTTCATTCGTACGTTTATTTCACCGGCGTGATATGTTTTGTTTCACACAAAAGTGACGAAGTCTTTATTCAAACTAAATCCATCATCCAATAACACAATATCGCTACACAGTATCGCGTAAATGAAGCAAGCATCAGGCTAACAAAAATAACGACTCAAGTCCACGTACAATGGTATTCTATATAGCTTAAAGGGCCAAAAGGACGGCCATCCCCAATCCAACTCCGGCGACCACCTTTGCGTGCAGGTTACTGGCTCCTGACGGAGGCGGCGGAGGTGGCGGCGGGCTACCAGGAGTACCAGGAGGAGATGGTCCAGAAGATGCGACCGTGTTGATCGCGACCTTCATTCCACGCCCACAGTGTCCCAGCTTTCCACAGATGAAGTATCGCATCCCAGTAGTCGACAGCGGGATCATGTCATCCCCGCTGGTGTGTGTCGCTATTGTGTTGCTCGTAGTGCAGGAGTCATAGTTCGCCTTGTTCACCTCAAGAACGTCGTGTTGGGATGGATCATACGAGAAAACTATACCAATAAATAAAGAAGTTAATCATCATCTAAGTCTTTAAAAGAAAATTGAGTTCATCATCCAGAAGGTTACGAAAGCTCACCCAGATCATCGCCCTGGTCGAACGTCTGGCCTTGAGCCCAGGCGCCGAGGTTGGTCTGAAGATCCCAGCTCCCACCGGGAGAACCGACAGTGATGTTCCTCGCCGTCGCAAGCTCAAAGATAACGGCCATCGCCGCAACGAAAAGGAAAACCTTCGATACCGCCATCTTTCTCTATGGGAAGGGGCTTGCAGACGAGTACAGAGATGAGAAGAGGTTGATATGAAGCTGGCTATAGTAATTAACCGTGTGCATACATTTATAGAGGGATTTTAGACCGAGTCTAAAAGGTTTTGCTGAGATTGACGACCATTTGTTGATGTTGACAGAATTAGTAGTAATGATAATAATAACAATTACAAAGTTAATAGAATAGAGAAAGTAGGATGCGTTGGCCCCCGTGGCGGCTTGCGTCGAACGTGATTGTTTTACTAAAACAAACTAGAAACGTATCGGATATTTCTGTGTTTGTTTGAGGAAGTGTGGTGATAATTAGAATTTAGTAACTACAACTGTGGGTAATTTGTCTACCCTTGGACATTTGTCTTCAAATTATAACGATAATGATGCTGATGATATAAAAACAGACGGTGGACATTTTTAAGTACGTTAATTTGAGGGAGATAAACAAATGTTCTGCAGAAAGCACCCCTACATATATGGTCAACGCGTTGGGGGTGTTCTTGCACAAAGCAACCCTACATGCTATAAATTTAGGAAACGTTCCTCCAGAACTTGAGTGATATGGTAAATAGCTTAAGTTGTCACGCACTTCGTCTGAATCCATCTCCAATTGACGTTCCCTAACTTCTCTTTTTCTTCCTCATCAAAATTACCTCTATTCCTATGACATTGTCCACTTCCTTAATTTACATTTCGCCGCTTCTCATCGGTTTGCAGGGTTTAGACCTTTTACTCTTCAGATTACTCTTTTTATGACAATTCTTAATAGTTAAAACGGGTTATATATGTGTAATTTTGAAAGTTCAAGATGATTTTCTCTATAATATGAAGTTACGAGTGAGGGTTTTCTGCAAAATCACCCCAAAGTCCAGCAGGGATTTTGTCAAACGTGCCTACAAAAACTGCTATTTCCAAATATCAAATATGATGCCAACCTTCAAACTACGTTCAAAAAAAAAATCGATATTATATTACATGCTCACAGAAAGAAAACATACAACTAAACTCTTTAATTTGCAAGATTTTCACGCACGCAAAAATGGCTTAATTTTCTCATTTATTGGTTGACTAGTCTCAAAGTATCATCATCAAGCATCATAGAGGGAGCAGGTTTCTCTCGCTATCTCCTCCCTATTAATTTCCCAGAATAAAATCCATTGTTAGAAGTAACATACGGCTGAATCCTCCCATTCAAAAGTTTCTCTAAAAGCAACATAAATAGTCCATTATGATCTAATCGTGACGTAAAAGATGAGGGGAAGTAAAAACAAACATATTTACAAGATAATGATCATAGACTAAGTAGAAGAATGCCTATGCATTGAATCAAGAAATTTTTTTTAACTTGGTCTATGGTTGCATCATGTGAAAAATCTCCTTCACCAACTACGTTAAGATACATACTACTTACTTAATTTTACTAAACTTTCCTTTTCATTCTTTGAAAAATACTGGTAAATGAGGGGATCAAACAAAATTCACCTACTAGGGAAACCAAATGAAAAGTGTGAATGAGTCATCTCAGTAGAGTAAACCAAGTTGTTTTTCTATTACATACGCACCTAACTTAAACTGTTATGAGTTAACACCTAATAGTCATTCCTCACTCAAAAGACAAGGGTAAATGGATGGTCTACACCTAACCTTGGAAAATGACAGTGACCTCGGAAACGAATTAGAAGGAAACAACCACAATAAGGAACCCAAAAGTTTTTCAAATATATTTCTGAAGACTCAAAAGCTTAGAGAGCATGTTAGTGTAACTTTGACCAAAGTCATTGGCCAAAAGCCTTCATGGCTGTGGTCTGGGTGGTTGGCTAGCGATTAGTAGGGCCTACACTCGAAGAAACCCCTAAAGCATGGGTGATGCCTGGTGTGGGTTGAAAGATTTGTTTTGGGTCGTCAATGGCTGTGTTGGGGATGCACAACCCCCCTGATGCGATTTGGAAATAGAGATTTAGGAGAGAAGAGAGAAAATCAAACAATCTCAAACACACAAGATTTACGTGGTTCGCTTCTCAATGTGAGAAACTACGTCCACGGCCGCCGCAGGAGAAAAATCCACTATTTTTCGTCTTAATACATCATGCCCTAACCAACCCTTTTATAGACTTAAGGGTTTAACAAGTAGAAAAGGAAACAGAACAAAACAGGTTAAATTCCGAATCTGGGCCAAAACCCGACTCCGGTCGACCGCAGCACCACGTGCGGTCGACCGCGACAAATCCTAATCCTGATCGAAGTCTCTGGACTTTGGGCGGTCGACCGCAGCGCCACGTGCGGTCGACCGCGATGCTGTCTGCAATCTGCCTGGCTCTCTGGACTTTTGCCGGTCGACCGCAGCGACATGCTTGGTCGACCGCGACGAAGGCAAAACTCAGGATAGCTCTCTGGACTTTGAGCGGTCGACCGCAGCACCACAGGCGGTCGACCGCGATGCTCTTCCAGCCTGTGCACCCAGCTGTGCACGTAGCCGGTCGACCGCCGTGCCATTGCCGGTCGACCGCGATACTGCCAAATCCCCTCTTCGTCGTTTTGCTTGAACTTCTTCGTCGTCGATCATGTTCCTCCTGTTCCAACTTTGTTCCTCCTCTCTTCTGAAGTATAGGGCATGCCTGATAGTTAGGCTTCACATATCCTAACAATCTCCCACTTGGAGACTAACTATCAAGCTCTTTCAGCTCTCTCTGCGGCGACGGCCTCCTATCATCAAGTGCTGAGGCCAACTGAAGTTGAACACAACTTCAGTTTCTCTGTGGTGACAACCTTGGTAAGCATATCTGCTGGGTTCTTGCTTCCTTGAATCTTCACAAGTTCCAACATGTCTTCGTCCAATGCTGATCTTATGAAGTGGTAGCGGACCTGTATGTGTTTGGTCCTTGCATGAAAAGCGGGATTCTTCGCTAAATGAATTGCGCTCTGGCTATCACAATGTAAGACACTCTTCTCACTCTTCTGTCCCAACTCCTCTAAGAAACCCTGCAACCATATCATCTCCTTGCTTGCCTCTGTCACAGCAACATATTCAGCCTCTGTCGTTGATAGAGCAACAATCTTCTGCAACTGAGAAATCCAACTAATAGCTGTAGAACCCAAAGTGAATACATATCCTGTAGTGCTCCTTCTCTGGTCTATCTCACCAGCATAGTCTGCATCAACAAAGCCCTGCAGGACTAACTTGCCTCTCCTGAAGCATAAACAATCCTCTATAGTACCTCGCAGGTATCTCAAAATCCACTTTACTGCTTCCCAGTGCTGCTCTCCTGGATCTGACATAAATCTGCTCACAGCTCCCACTGCATGGGCAATGTCAGGTCTCGTGCATACCATGGCGTACATAAGGCTTCCAATGGCTGAAGCATAAGGAACCTTAGCCATGTAATCTTTCTCTTCATCAGTCTCGGGGCACTGCTCCTTAGTCAATCTGAAATGACTAGCTAACGGTGTGCTAACGGCCTTAGCACCACTCATCCCGAATCTCTCAAGCACTCGCCTAATATACTCGGCCTGAGATAGACGTAGTGTGCCTAAGAGTTTGTCTCTGCTGATCTTCATTCCCAATATCTGCTTCGCTGCGCCTAGGTCCTTCATGTCAAACTCACTCGACAACTGCTTCTTCAGCTTCTTGATCTCTCTCATATCTGAACCGGCCACAAGCATGTCGTCGACATATAGAAGCAGGATGATGTAACTCTTGTCAAACTCTTTGACAAAACAGCAATGGTCAGCATTGCACCTGGAGTAGCCGTTCCTGTGCATGAATCCGTCGAACTTTTTGTACCATTGCCTTGGAGCTTGTTTTAGGCCGTACAAGCTCTTCTTCAATCTGCATACCATCTTCTCTTTTCCCTTCTGAGTAAACCCCTCTGGCTGCTGCATATATATCTCTTCCTCTAGATCACCGTGGAGGAAAGCTGTCTTTACATCTAACTGCTCGAGATGTAGATCTTCAGCTGCAACAATACTCAGGACTGTTCTGATGGTAGTAAGTTTGACTACTGGAGAGAAGATCTCTGTGTAATCAACTCCTTCTCTCTGCTGAAATCCTTTAACCACCAATCTGGCCTTGTATCTCTTGGAACCATCATGTTCCTCTTTGATTCTGTACACCCACTTATTGCTCAAGGCCTTTTTCCCCGTTGGTAACTTCGCAAGTTCCCACGTCTTGTTGGTATCTAAGGATTTTATTTCGTCTTTCATGGCGAGCTCCCACTTGCTCGCATCATCCACTCGAAGGGCCTCATCATAACTTTCTAGCTCTCCACCGTCACTCAAAAGTAGGTAGTTGAGATGAGCTCTTGGCTGTAGTGATGGATACTTTGGATTGGGTTTGGGGACTCTAGCTGACCGCCTCAATTCTCTAACGGACGAAACAGGCTCTCCATCTTCATCTGCTCCCTCTGAAGTGGTCTCATCCATCAACTCTTCTTCTTCATCAGAACTAGCTTCGGGATTGCCTCCACCTGAGGCATCATCTGACTCGAAATATGTAGGATCACTGTGCATCGAGTTAGTGGGCTGAACTGCATCACGGTCTTTGTAGAGGACTGATTCGTTAAAGACCACATCCCTGCTTCTGATGATTTTCTTGTTCTGCTCATCCCAGAACTTGTAGCCAAACTCATCGCCACCATAGCCAACAAAGAAACATTTTAAAGACTTAGGATCGAGTTTGCTTCTAACATGATCACTCAGATGTACATATGAAACACATCCAAATACTCTCAGATGAGAAAGGTTTACCTGCTTTCCACTCCATACTTTTTCAGGTATTTTGTGCTCCAAAGGCACTGATGGTCCCCGGTTGATCAAGTAGGCAGCGGTGTTGACTGCTTCTGCCCAGAATTGCTTCGGAAAACCTGCTTGTAACCGCATACTTCTGGCTCTCTCAGTCAAGGTTCTGTTCATGCGTTCTGCTACGCCATTCTGCTGGGGTGTACCTGGCACTGTCCTCTCTAATCTAATGCCGCTGTCATAACAGAACTTCTTGAACTCTGAGTCTTCATACTCGCCGCCGTTGTCAGAACGAAGCTTCTTGATCTTCAAACCGGTCTCGTTCTCAACCATAGCCTTCCATCGCTTGAAGACTTCAAACACTTCTGATTTGTGTTTCATGAAATAGACCCAAGTCTTCCTCGAGTGATCATCTATGAAGGTCACGAAATATAATCTTCCGCCGGTGGATGGAACTGATGCTGAGCCCCACACATCTGTGTGAACTAACTCAAGCTTCTCTTCTTTAGGAGTTCTGCCAACCCTCTTGAAGCTTATCCTCTTTTGTTTCCCAAGAATGCAGCTTTCACATAAGTCTATATCAGCCGATCTCAATCCTGGTAACTTCCCGTTTGATTGCATAACTTTTAGGCCTTTGCTGCTCATGTGACCTAACCTCTGGTGCCACAAATTTGGGTCCTCACTTCCTTCAGCCATTGCAATGGAACCTCGTGCATCTATCGTCATATAGAGAGATCCCGTCTTCGTACCACGGGCAACCACCATGGATTCCTTTGTAACCTTCCATGTATCACATGCAAAGGTTGATACGTATCCCTCTTTCGCCAATTGTCCTATGGAGATCAGATTTTTCCTCAAGCTAGGAACATGTCTCACATCGCTCAGCTTCCATGTAGACCCATTGAGCTTGATTTGCACGATTCCTTTGCCAACGATATCACAGGGCTGATCATCACCAAGATAGACTTTGCCTAGGTTTCCTGAAACGTAGTTCTCAAATAAATCTCTATTTGAGGTAGCATGAAACGAAGCTCCTGAATCCAGCACCCACGATTCAGTCTTGCTCTCCAACGAGCAAATTAGGGCATCATCTGATTCCCCTGAGGCCACGTTCGCTTCAGTTTTGTTCTCCTTGTCTTTCTTGGGTTCTCGGCACTGATTTTCATAGTGGCCAAACTTGCCACAATTCCAGCAATCGATCTCCTTCTTGCCCTTGCGGTTCCTGGATTTTGGCCTTCCGTTCCTCGAGTTAGATCTTCCTCGGCTACTCCCTCTATTTCTGTTTCTGTTTCTTCCTCTGCCTTCAAGATTCAACACCGACCCTGAATTAGAGATCCCTTCCTCTTGTCTTCTTATTTCCTCAGTCATAATCATGTCCACCACCTCTGAAAATTTCAGCTTTGATTTGCCACATGATCCGCTAATCGAGATAACGGTACCCTTCCAACTGTCGGGTAATTGACCAAGTATCAAGAGGGCTTGGATTTCATCGTCAAACTGAATATTGACCGAGTTTAATTGATCCGTGATCTCGTTAAACTCGTTCAGGTGTTCCTTGAATTTCTGGCTCTCGGACATCCTCAAATTAAACAACTTTTTAATGAGATGTACCTTATTCGCCGCAGAGGGCTGCTCATACATACTGGATAACGCCGCCATGAGATCCGCCGTCGTATTCTGATTCTTGATGTTGAACGCTACTGATTTAGACAAGGTCAACCTGATCGCTCCAAGGGCCTTTCGATCCAATAGCTTCCAATCCGTATCTTTCATATCCGCCGGCTTCTCTCCCAATGGTAGGTATAAATCCTTCTGATAGAGGTAGTCCTCCATCTGCATCTTCCAGAACCCGAAGTTTGTTCCATCAAACTTCTCAATCTTGGATGTTTCCTTCTCAGATCCCATTGTCTCAGACCTCAAATCGCTCGCGCCGAACCTGGTCGCTCTGATACCACTTGTTGGGGATGCACAACCCCCCTGATGCGATTTGGAAATAGAGATTT
>BQKN01000603.1:315118-325549 GCA_022839385.1 Asparagus kiusianus
CGAAGGTCAACCTGATAAATGAAAAGTAAAGGCCTCACTTCACAAGCGTACAAATGAAATCTTAACTTCCATATAGAATTGTATATCAATATAGCATGTAATATAATATGCAAAACTCATTCATGTGTATAAAGTTTGGTGAATTATTTATTTAAGTTTAAATTAAATTGATTTTCTCAGGCAACCTGAAAAAAAGGTCAAAGTTGAACTTCCAAGAAACGCCCACACAGGCTATAAGGTTATAACTCTATAGAACTAAAAAACAAACTCATCATGATTGTATAATCTTATTCGCTAGATAAAAACATGAGTCTCGATTTTAAGGGAAAGAAAGATAAAAAAAAGAAGAAGACACAAATCCTGTTGAATATTGAAAAGCTATGTTCAAATCTCAATTCAAATCTAACTCAAATATCTGTCATGATTTGTTCCTATTTTAGGAATAGGTAAAATTCTTGTCACCACTCGCTCATGTTGCCACTCAATCACCAGTCTAGAAGAAGGCATATCCACTACCATCAGACTTTCTGACGATGTCAACTGTAAAATGAGCATTCTCCGTGCATCAGGTTAAACTGTTTCAACTCAGCTCAAGGCCCCTGGATTTCAATTAATTGCTGAATTCCTGAGGACCTCCCTCTCGTATGAGAGAACAGACTGTACTGTAACATGAAGTCAGAATAGAAAGGTAATAGTAAAGTCCACCGGAAATTTTAAATGTTGAGCAACAGAAATGATGAAATTTCAAGGTGAATTTAACTGTTGATCGTGCGACCTTTAAGGGTTTAAACAGAGAGGATACAGTGATATCCGCGTCTGAAACTAATTATTCAGATAGATATCTTAATTGACATTTCGATCTAGAGGATACAGTGATATCCCTATCTGAAACTAACCGTTCGACCGCATATTCTAGTGGACATTTCAAACTTCGATTCACGGTGCTCAAATTTGAAGATTATCCTGCTCTAAACGTCTAGGTGTTAAGTAGGCTATATTTCTCTGGATATTTGTGAATCCACCATCTGCTAAGCATAGATATTTCAGTAAAGCAACTATGTTGGTTTTCTTAATAGCTAGGATTATGATTACTCTGTTACCCTGACCTGTTCTGTTGACAAACAGACAGCACTTTAGATCTGGGCTATATCCACAATATATGTACTGAAGATCTGAAACCCACATCCTAATGGGTCCAAACGCAGAGCAACACATTCGGATAATTTAGATATTGATTTACACCTCTACCTGAAACGTACTCTGGCCATGAGAAGCATGAAAACAGGTTCCTAAGCTGGTATGCAAGTATCCACAAGAAAATTTGACTTCTGAGTTGGACCCCCACCCCAAACCCACCCAAAAAAAGAAAAAGAAAAGAAAAAGAGTGCACACACCATCTAAAACAAAAACATTAGTCAGCAACAGGTATTTGGTTAAGTTCAAGTCAGATGTATGTGATTTCAGAACCAAAAAGGAAAGTGGCATAAGGACACAAACTAAAATTGTAACTTGACGCTTAAAACCATTAAACAACATAAAAGTCATCATCTTCTATTATTGTCTAACATCATAATTAATTGTTTACCCAGGCCTGGAAATAAGAATGATACCAAGTTGCACGGCCTGGGTTGATTATGTAAATATACAAAGTCTCAAAAAAGAGAATTGTTAGATTAAGTCTACTGGGTATTGGGTTAATGGGCTGTGACCCGTTAACCATACCCCTATTTGTATGACTATATATATATATATATAGTATCTGAATAAATCAATTAAGTTAGGGTTTTTGCTCTCTCAATTATCTCTTTCTACATGGTATCAAAGCTTGAAACCCTAGCCGCCACAAATCCTCATTCAAAAACCCTAGCCGCCACCGCCTCTTCTCCTTGCCGCCAGCACTACCGCCACCACTAGCCGTGCCGCTACAGTACGGCGCCGCTACAGTACGGCGCCGCTACAGTACGACGCTGTTTGTTTTGTCTTTTTTTCCCCCCATGGCCTTGAATAGGTGATTCGAGGCCACACATGACCCGATCCGATCATCTACTACTGCCTATTTTTTTAATCTGTTCTTAGCCTATGTTTAAAGAACAGATCTCTACTACTGCCCTGATTATTTGACTACTACCTGCCTACCACTATTGTGCAATAATATCGGAAACATCTCTCCTCCTCTTCTACATCTCCCTCTGCTGCTGCTGGTCAGACTTCTGCGCCCAAGGTAGTCTTGGGGACTATAATAAAATTGAATGGTACAAACTATCTGCTCTGGGCCCAGGCTTTCCGCATCTTCATTGGCACTCAGAGCAAACTTCCACATCTTCTGGCCTCTCCTCCACCCACTACAGATCCCACCTACAGTTCCTGGCTCTCGTCTGATTATTGTGTTATGACGTGGCTCCTCAACAGCACGGAACCACAGATTAGTAACAGTGTTATGTTCTTAACAACTGCGAAGGAGATGTGGGACAGCCTGAAGATTATGTACGAAAATGAGAAGAATGCTTCACGTGTATTTGAGATTTATGAGCGACTGTTTACGCTCAAACAGGGAGATAGGTCAGTTCCGGAGTTCTTTGGTGAGTTAAAGGGACTGATAGACGAACTGGAGATGCATCAGCCCAGCAGTAGCTGATGCGGCGACGCTGTTGGGATATCACCGTGACTTGACAGTGTCCAAGTTTCTTTTTGGATTGTACCCTAACTTACAGTCCCAGGTGAGAGGACAGATATTGGGTGAAGATACCATCCCCTCACTGACTGCTACATTCTCCAGAGTCATGCAGGTCTCTACTGGTGTTTCTTCTGATACTTCTGCACCGTCTCCATCTTCAGTGGATCAGTCTGCCATGTTCTCTAGTAGAGGCAGAGGCCGCGGTTGTGATCGTGATTCTTTGGGAGGACGTGGCTCTTTTAGTGGGAGACAGGGTGATTCTGATAGGGGTTCACGTCAGTGTGGTCACTGTGGGAGGACCAATCATATTTCTGAGAAGTGTTGGGAGAAGTTTGATCGTCCTCAATGGGCCCAAGTAGCCGATGCCGAGTCGACTCGCTCACCTATTTTTACTACTATTTCTAGTAATCCAGCTACTACTGTTCCTACTGTTCAGATTTCTCAGGCAGATTATGAGAGGTTACGTCAGCTAGAGCTCTCTCAGAACAGTCATTCGGCTACTCATGCATCCTCTTCAGGTATGGATGCTTACATAGCTTCTCCTCATGAACCATATGTACTAGATTCTGGAGCCTCATCCCATATGACAGGTATAAATGATCGTTTTGTCTCTTTACATCTTTTTGATAAGTTTCCCTCTATTCGCATCGCTGATGATACACTTTCTCCAGTTCTTGGTGCTGGAGTAGTTCATGCTACTTCCTCTTTAAAACTCACTGATGTGTTATATGCTCCTAAATTTCCTGTTAGCTTATTATCCATTAGCAAGTTTACAAAGCACAATAACTGTAAAGTCACCTTCTTTCATTCTTATTGTGTTTTTTAGGACCTAGCAACTGGGATGACGATTGGTTCGGGGCATGAGAGAGGAGGTATGTACTATTTGAACGACAGTGTGTCGGGTGCTGGTCTTGTTGCAGCACAGCCTGATTCTACCTTACCGTAGCACTGGCGTCTGGGTCATCCTTCACTATAGAAACTTAGATCGGTAGTTACTGTTCAGTCTTCCATTTCTTTAGGTTGTGAGTCATGTGAACTGGGTAAGCATCATCGTGCTTCTTTTCAGAGTCGTGTCGATAAACGCAGTAGTTTTGCGTTTGAGTTAGTTCATTCTGATGTCTGGAGTCCTTGTCGTGTTCCCTCTGTGAAGGATTTTCGATATTTCATTGTTTTTGTTGATGATTTCTCTCGCATGACTTGGCTATATTTGTTGAAAGAGAGGTCTGAAGTCTCGCATGTTATTGAACTTTTTTATAATGAAATAAAAACTCAGTTCTCTACTTCTGTTCATATTCTTCATACTGATAATGCTTTGGAATATATGAAAAATGACGTTTCAAAATTTTGTGCTCTTAATGGTATTATTCATCAAACTTCATGCTCTCACACTTCACAACAAAATAGAGTTGCTGAGAGGAAGCATAGACATATTTTTCTCGATGTTGCTAGAACACTGATGATACATATGAATATTCCAAAGTACTTGTGGTCGAATGCTGTCCTCACTGCCTGTTATTTGATTAACGCATGCCTTCCTCTGTTCTTGATGGTTTGATACCATTCCATTGTCTTTATCCTGCTAAAAAATGTTTTTCTGTGATTCCTCGAGTTTTTGGTTGTACGTGTTTTGTTCAGGATTTGACTGCTGGTTTGGATAAATTGTCTCCTAGGTTCATTAAGTGTGTGTTTGTTGGATACTCACGTACTCAAAAAGGGTATAGGTGCTATCATCCGACCACCAGGAGATATTTTGTTTCTGCTGATGTTACCTTTTTTGAGTCTGTCCTATATTTTTCCTCTGGTTCCACTACCTCTGTCAGTCCACAGGTACCACTACCTTCTACGGCTCTCACTACTATTCCGGTATCTGCTCCTGTAGCTACTGCACCAAAGCCTCTACTGACATACTCTCGCCGTCCTAAAGTATATACACCTGTCTCTGCTCCTGCTGACTCTTCTTCTCCAGCTGCAGGTCCATCTCATGTCGAGCCTCATATCTCTTCTGACTTAGATGTTCCTATTGCTCTTCGTAAAGGTAAACGGTCTTACCCAAAATATCCTATCTCTCTTTTTGTCTCTTATGACCGTCTCACCTCATCATTTCGTCAATTTGCTTTGTCATTGTCCACCATATCTTTACCCAGGTCACATGAGGAAGCTTTGTTAGTACCCGCCTGAAAACAGGCTATGGATGAGGAGATGAATGCACTGTTTTCTAGAAGGACTTGGGATTTGGTCTCTCTACCTGCTGGAGCGACTGTGGTTAGCTACAGATGGGTGTATACCTTGAAATATCGTCCTGATGGGTCTGTTGATAGATATAAAGCTCACCTGGTTGCTAAAGGATATACCCAGACATATGGTATTGACTATTTTGAAACCTTTTCTCCCGTTGCTCATCTCAACTCTATCAGAATTCTTTTCTCTCTGGCTGTTAATATGGATTGGGCGATGCACCAACTAGATGTGAAGAATGCTTTCCTTTATGGTGATTTGGACGAGGAGGTTTATATGGAGCAACCTCCTGGGTATGTTGCTCAGGGGGAGAATCTTATCTGCAGGCTGAGAAAGGCCATCTATAGGTTAAAGCAGAGTCCTCGAGCTTGGTTTGATAAGTTCAACAAGGTTATTTCTAATGTTGGTTTTTAACGTTGTCAGTCTGATCACTCTGTCTTTCTTCGACGCACAACTGGTTTGGTTATTTTAGCCGTATATGTTGATGATATTCTGCTGACTGGGAGTGATTCTGTTGTCTTAGCTAAGACTAAGGAGTATCTAAACCGTCATTTTGTCACTAAGGACATGGAAAAGCCAAAGTATTTTCTTGGGATTGAAGTTACATATAAAAAACATGGTCTGTTGTTGTCCCAAAGGAAGTATGTGCTAGATTTACTAGAAGAAGTAGGTCTCTTGGAATGCAAACCTGCAAGCACTCCAATGGAGGCAAATATTGATTTGTGGCGTGATGATACCTCTCTACTAGATGATGCTGCACGATATAGGAGACTAATTGGGAATCTAATATATTTGACAGTTACCAGACCTGATATTACTTTTGCAGTAGGTGTACTGAGCAGGTTTATGCACAAACTTAGAGAGGTTCATTGGACAGCAGCTCTGAAGATTTTGGCATATGTCAAAAGTTATCCTAACAAGGGATTGTTATATAAGAAGCATGAGCATACTCATATTTCGGCTTTCTCTGATGCTGGCTATGCAGGAGACATAGGAGATCGAAAATCAACCTCAGGATTTTGTACTTTTGTTGGAGGTAACCTTGTGACTTAGAGAAGTAAGAAACAAGATGTAGTATCACGATCTAGTGCAGAGACCGAATATAGAGCAATGGCTCACACTGCTTGTGAGATGGTGTGGCTAAAAAAGTTTATGACAGAGCTTTGTTTTGTTCAGTCTGGACCCATACCAATGCATTGTGACAACCAGTCTGCCATTTATATTGCACAGAATCCTGTGTTTCATGAGAGGACAAAACATATTGAAGTTAACTGTAATTTTGTCAGAGATGCTTGGAAGAAGAAGATAATATCTCTCACATTCACTCCGTCCTCACAATAACTTTCTGATATTCTTACCAAGGCTACTTCTTCAAAGGTGTTTTTTACTATATGTGACAAGCTGGGCATGGTGGATATTTATGCTCCAGCTTGAGAAGGAGTGTTAGATTAAGTCTATTGGGTGTTAGGTTAATGGGCTATGACCCGTTAACCATACCGCTATTTGTATGACTATATATATATCTCTCTAGTATCTGAATAAATCAATTAAGTTAGGGTTTTTGCTCTCTCAATTATCTCTTTCTACAAGCATTATATGGAATATCATCTTTGGATATTTTTTGCGTGGAAGAAACATTGATTTCTCTATTGATATTTCAACACACACAAAACCTAATTGCATTTCTTTTTGATATATATTATTTTTCATGAAGTCTACACACCAAAATATGTACTACTAAATGCATTTATGCAGTAGATGGTAAAACCAAACAATAGCCATCTTTTCATTCTATATTTGTCTCATTTCTTTTTCAAGTTGTAACTCTAAAAAGAAATGATGGATTTTATTGTGTTAGTAGAATAGATATGTAGACAATTTAAATACAGCTTAGATGATTTTATATTAGAAGTTTTTTATGTAGAATATCTACATGTTAATATATTTTAGTAATTAAATTTATAAATGCTCCTAATAAATGTTTTAAGGATTTCTTTGCTTAAATGTGTTATAGATTCATAATTGAAGTAGGTGTTTTTAAAGGAAATATTGTGAGATTAAATGTGAGAAGAAATGACAAAAAGAGAATGTAGATCAGTCATCGTTTTAAATATCGGCCGATAATCGATATTATCGGCCGAGTTATCAAATTTTTGAGCTCTCCGCTAGGATAAGTTGGTTTTGTAATCACTTATCATTTTGGAGAGATTATCGGCGAGTTATCGGCGTTATTGGCACTTATCGACCGATAAGTAAGGCTAAATTATCGAGATTATCATGATTATCGGGATTATCGGCCATCATTTTGAGTTGAGTTCTTGAGTTTTTAAAACCCGACCCAACCCGTTTTGTTAATAATATGAAACTTAAAACCTGAAACTTTGTGAATCCGACCTTCAAACCCTAACTTTGTCTCTGGCGGCTGCTCCTTTTCTCGTAGAGCGCTTTCTCCGTTATCTCCATCTCATGTTCTCTGCGCCTCTTCGTCGCTCGTCTTCGTGAACTTCAACATTAAACTTCGTCGCTCGCCTACCCTCTATCAACCATGTCTTTTTGTTTGGAAACATGGCTATATACACATGTTGTGAGCTTTCCTTCTCTTGTAATTCCTTTACGCACGCACTTTCTCTTTTGGGTAATATCAGTTCTATAACTATTATTTTATCATACTTCGCTTTTCTGTTTTTCCTGTAACAGAGACTTATATAAGAAATTAGTGAATAAACTGTACTTTGCTTTTCTATTTTGGTATGTTTATATTTCATTAAGCATAGTTAGATTATATTTTTTAGTTGTTATATTATATATATACACCATCCAATATATTGCTCTGATAACTACTACTTATCCCAGATATATCCTCGATTTTCGCTATCCGATAAGGATTTTAGTTGTTTGATAAATCCCCGATAACCGATATTTAAAACATTGAGATCAGTAGATAAAATGGAGGGAAGATAATAAAATAATAAAATAGAAAAGGAAAAACTTCACTTCTCCCTCCTCTCACTTCAACTATTTAAATTAGTGTAAAATTAGCATTCTACAATTTCATTTGTAACTAAGAAGGAGACTTGTATGTGAAAATTGTACCAGATATATAGCTGACATGGATACAATTACCTGTACAATAATACATTAGATTTATTTTTTAGGTAACAAGTAAGAGGATATTTTAAATTTCCTACATTGTAATGGAGAAAGAAGGAATATTTAGAGCTGAGCTGAGATGAGAGGAACCTTCCTTGGGTGAAGGTACTAATACAGGGGACATACATACTATCATACAAAAGATTCTATTTTCAAAATCCCTTGCATTATTTTTCATTTTAAGATAACATAGAAATTATTCACCAATTTTATATAGAAGGAATCTCAAAGTATCTCTTGCACATCAAGTACGTTGATTAATCAGGCATTTCTACAACATTACTAAACAGCACATGATAATAAAAGGACTTTATCTAGCAAATAAGAGAGTGGATTTATGGATTCCCTAAACGTCCTGAGGCTAAAACAGGTCCCAGTTCTGTAAATCAAGAATTTTTATTTCGCATGCAGAATCCAGTTCTGGCACATAATGCTGATGTTCATTGGAAAATTTGTAATAAGAAGAATGAAAGAATTGAATATTTTACTCTCTCTAACTCAATTACAATTTGATTTTCCTGATTACAAAAGAGAAGAAGACATCTTATTTGTTTAAGTCTGGGTTCTTCTTGCGATGAAGCGCCTCCTTCGAATACTCGCGTCGAGTTTGCTCTCCGTTGACAATCCGAACGTCTCACTTTGTTGAAACAATTAAATGGCATGGTAAGTTTAAAACAAAAGAACTCTTAACGAGTTTTTGAACTCAGGATGAGTTGGAACTCTGTGACAAGAGTTGTTTTAACTGAAAATTTGGTTAATTGCCAAGTGTTAAAACTCTCTGTTGCTAAGAAGATCTTTTGAGTTCTCTTGGAGATTTGATCTGAAAACTGAATTTCAAGAAGAAAAATCCGACTCTAGATCCTCTGAATTTTATAGTCCTCCTAAAAAGGATCCTCTTAATTCGATGGTGATTCTCCTCCCCCAAAGATCCGATCTCCTCCCCCTGAACTGAATTGATTTTTAGTTATTTATAGAGGATTAAGAAGTGTAACTACCCCTTAAATCACTCCTAAGTGGGGTGTAACCGTCCCAAAATCGTGGGAAACGGTTTTAAAACCATTCAACTCATGTTGAATGAGTTAACCAACGCTCAGTTTGGCGTTCTGGATGTTAACTCCGCGTCTCAGAATTGAGACGCGGAGTTCGGTTTGGGCTGAAAACTGAACACAGGGGTCGCCTGCGTCTTAAAAGATGAACGCAAAGGTTAACTCTGCGTTTAGAAGTGATAGTTGACTTGTAACATCCTCTATTAAAGCATCTGCAATGACCGTTGTTTTGTAATCTTTGCTTTAGCTATTTGGGGTGCGATAGCCGTCAGATTATAACCCTCATGATTGATTGTGAATATCGCTGAATAGAGTTTTTATCAGTCGTCGGAAGGGTCGTTGAATTGTAACTCCTCTTGATCTACGTGAAAAGTCCTTCATTTGTAGCTTTCGTAGCTTTCGTGAAAGTTGTTTGATTGTAACTTTCATTATCGAAATATTGATTGAAGCTTGATAGAGATCAGCTATCTGTTGTAATTTTTAAACAGTCTACACCTGAGTAAGATTGAACTTAGATCAACATGTGTAGGGTTCTCATGCAATGTTTCTAAATCTAGTATCCAAACGACACTATGTCCATACAAGTCTAGTTAATCAAGCAAGAAATTCTTTTGAGCAACACATGATTTATGTCCAAGGCTACATAGATGCTCAATGATAGGAGTTCAAACTCCAAAACTATTATTACCATATAGGAAAAATATGTAACCAAGAATCATACTCAGTTTACATAAAGCATACTCTTAAATATAAACAATTCACATATACAAATAACTTTCAGATATCCAATATATTACACATAGATCATCCCCAAAATTAGGATTTGGATCCTCTTCACTACAAAAAGAGTAGTGGAGAAACCATTGCAATATCACAACCGTTGATTTGTTTAATAAGTGGTTGTGATTTGCCTTTAGAGTGCAAATTAAGAAAATAGTACAATTCATGGGCGGATGATGAGTGTTGGATACGGAAATAATCACAATTGTCCACTAAACAAGTCAATAGTTGCAGTAATGCAGTGGTCTCTCCTCTATTTTTTTTTATGGTGGAGAGGATACAAATCCCCAATATCATAGGTTACAAACTATAAAATTTGGTTTTGCTCAGTTCCTAGCGAAGCAAGGAAAAGTGCGCCCAAAAATAGTCAGGATGTTAACATTAATAACTTTCTTCCAAAAGTGTTGAATCTGTTTTCAGTTTAAGAAGAGAAGTTGACATAAAATCTATTCATGGCGATTAAGCTTTTTCAGATACTTTTGGCAAAACAAAACAACACAATGATATATATATATATATATATATATATATATATATATATATATA
>BQKN01000603.1:329244-349439 GCA_022839385.1 Asparagus kiusianus
AATTTTTCGACTGTAACTCCACGGGAGTTGAACTCCCGTGGAGTTTTAAGCAGAAAATAAACTTCACGGGAGTTTAACTCCCGTGAAGTTTAATTTCTCCATAAACTTCACGGGAGTTGAACTCCCGTGATGTTTCGGAGAATTTTTTTACAAAAACCGACCTGTTTTCAGCGCTGGGCTGAAAACAGGTCGGTTTTTGCAATTATTATCAAAAACGGTCGTTTTTTACAATTAAATTCCTAAAACGGTCTGTTTTGAAAATTTGTCCCAACGAAATTATAACTCAAAGAAGGAGGAAGTTCAAGGAAACCACCTCGATCTAGGGTTTCGATGACTTCCTTCACAATCCGAGCCACTCGAACCGCCGATCTCAATCCATACTTGAAAGTAAACGGAAACCGAGACGAAGCATCAGAAACAACAACAGTCGGAAGATTCTCATCACCGCCTGAAGAATTCAAGCTCTTCTCGAGAAAGACGAAGCCTCGAGCGAACCCCGGCCGCCACCAAAGCCGAACAGGGCCGGCCCTGGGGTAAGCCCACCAAGCCCCGGGGCTGGGGCAACCCAGGGCCGGGGGGCAACCCATCCCGACCACTCGTATACCCCTCAAACTGTAATTTATCTTTGATTTTTGAAGTAGACTTTGTAAGAGGGCTTTAATGCAAAAAATGTTAGGGGTTGTATTTATAAAAGAACTCTAATGACCCTACCCAACCTTTCAGCACTCATTCCCAATTTCCCGTCTCTAACTCTCTGTTCCGCTCACCAAAAAAAAAAGAAAAAAAAAGAAAGAGAGAAAACCCTCCTCACCTCTGGTCCTCCTTCCCGAGCCGGCGGCTCCTCTCCTCCTTCCCAAGCCGGCGAGCCTCCGACGAGGACCTTACTCTGCTCCCGTCAGACCACTCAAACCCATCCTTCAGGCTTCACCCCATCAGGTAAAATTTTTAAACTAAATAATTTTAGGGTTTTGATAGAAATTTGGGGTTTTAATGTTTTGCAATGAATTTAAGTTTTTTGATTTTGAATCTTGGTTGAATCTTAGTTGTTGAAGAATAAAATTAGGGGTTATGATGTTTTGGAATGAAATTAGGGTTTGTTTTAATAATAATGATATTGCTAATTGGGCAATTAGGAAGATAAGGGGTCTGTCCGCAAGTAACCCTTGAAAATTTTCAATTTTAAACCTGTCAATTTTATGGGTAATGCTTTTCTTGAAGAAATTGACAAAGCAATGAAGGAAGGGGGTTATGAACAACTTATCTTTGTGAATTGTATCAAGCTTGGTCCTAAGTTCTGTGCCTGTGGAAATACGTGGTTGTAGGGGAGGGAGTAAATGTGGAAGACAAATCATGTTTAATTGGTTCTTGACTTTTTCTGGATGGCACTTAAAAGATGGATGTTTTACAGAACTACCATGAACTTTAGGGAGTTATGCATAAAACTACCACGTGTGAAGTTTTTTTACTAGGCTATCAATATCATATCTCACAAAGATAAGTTGTCGTGTACCTCACACATAGACATGTTTCAAGCAATTTTGTCCTTCTATACTATAAACATCTTCTATATTATTCTCTTCCCCATCTCATTGTTTTAATAATAATGATATTGCTAATTGGGCAATTATGATTTCTTATGAGTTGTTATGCAAGTCTCTATTCTCTCTCCCCACCTTTTTTGTCTTTCATACTGTTTTCATATGATTGAAGGGGGTTATAATGACTTAATTGAAGAATTCGCTTCAAAAAATTCAAGGAGAAGTATTTTTCTTTGAATTAAATTGTAGCACAAATGTAATCTCTTCTTATATGAATATTGATTTTACATGAGAATATTTTCAGTTTGAGCCCAATATAGAGCGCTAAATTGTATTATATATATTCATTTTTATCGTTATTGTTCATACCAAATTTTAATATAAGGGGCAACTAAAATTGGATTGGGCTAGGGCAACCCAAAGTTCGGGGCCGGCCCTGAAGCCGAATGTACTCCTTCCGGCGATCGAAGCTTAAAGAAGAGGAGGCAATGCCGAAGACCACATGGCGGAGCTCTGTGGCGCCACCGACTCCGCCGACGGAGGCGGCGGCGGTGGCGGCGGGAGAGACGAAGGGATTGGGGAAGAGGAGGAGGTAGAGGATGAGGGAGGCGGCTGAGACTAGGGCTAGGGTTTTGAAGAGAGGGGTTAGGGTGCTGAGTGGCATTCTTTGTAAATTTGGGCGAGGTTTTGGCCGGCGGCGGAGAAAATTCATGGCGCGGGTAATGGAAGGGGGGGCAGAGAAGCGTATTTAACGGGCAAAAGTATTCTCCTCTGAGGACAGCACGTCTTTTATCGAGGGAGTGGTCGGCGATTAAATTTGACAAAGAAAAGAATTTGAGAGCATTAACAAACGAATGCCGCTAGGGGGACCTAACTACGTACTCGTTTAGGGGACTCGTGAATTGGCATGCTGAGTTGTTAACGAGCTTGTTGAAAAAATTTATTTCTACCGAGAATTAGTAATGAAAAGTAAAATAATTCAACGGTGAGTTTTACCTCCTCATACAACCTCAACGTCACCAAAGCGGAATTTTTCATGAAATTCACAAAAATTCTCTGAACTTTTTTGTATTTTTCACAAAATCTTTCTAACCTTTGTAAATTAGAGAAAAAAATCTAAACTTTAGCGAGCTTTCGCAAAATACTATGAACACGCTAAAATACTCTTTTTAAAAGTCGAATCACCTCCACCAACAAAAGTTCTCCTAAAATAATTTTTCTTCTTTTTAAACCTTTTTTCCTTGACTAACTATAAAACCGAATTTACCTAAAAACTACCTTTTCCATATTAGGAGATTTTCTTTAATTTTTCAAATGTTTAATAAGATCTTGCACAAAGGGCACCCCCTAAGTTCAAGGGGCTTTGAAAGTTTTTACCCTTTCATTTTTCCGTCTCAATACGTGACGTCACTGAAGTCGGATTATGGTCGAATGAGATCTAGTCCACTAATTATATTCCCTGTCAATTAACGCCGCGAACCCTACTAATCGCTAAAACCCTATCAAAAGCCGACAATCTCTCTCCTCTCTCTCTCTCTCTCTCTCTCTCTCTCTCGAGAATGAGTAGCAGCAGCAGCCCTTGCCCTTTGGACGCCGAGTTCTCAGATCAGATCGCTGCTCTTCTCGCTCCTCCATCTCCTCAATCTGAGCAGGCAATCTCTTCAATTTCATTTCCCCCCTTTAATTTCGTTCCAACTCTTCTCTATAATCTTCGATTTTAGTCTGAATTTTTAACTTGAATTGAACTTTGAACTGTATTTTACATAAAAATTGAGAACTTTATCAAGTAAATTATGCCACTTATTTATTTTCTTCGCAGGAGTACTATGATGAGCTGATAGAAAAAACAAAATGCGATGGTATAAGAGTTAAGCGCACCAAAAAGATCGGAAAAGGTATTTTAATATAAATCTGAAGATCGTCGAATTTTTTTTGCATGTTTAATTTGATTGAGTCCAGTCTTAGAGCATTTAGAAATCGGTTTTCCAGTGATTGCACAAGCAAAAACATCAAATTAGAATACCTGAACTAAATTTTATGATGGTCTTGTGGATTTGTGGATATGACGCGAGGTAGATAAGAAATGAGTACATTTGTCAGAGGTATGATGTTGCTCTTATTGAGGATAAATCAGAGAGAATTACGGAAATTGGTTGGTTATTTACAGTGGCATGACACTAAATGCACCGGTTAACTGAGAGGACTCGAGATAAAATTGAAAGGCCTTGGCCGGAAGCAATTAATAAGGATATCATAATAGTGAACTTAATGGAGAAGATGACTCATACTAGAACTGTATAGAAGAATATGACTAATGTAGCTGACACCATAAATTTGGGACGAAGGATTTTTTTTTTTTTGTTGTTGTACCTTATTTGTAAAAGGAATAAATGGAATATTTAAAGGATCTTAAATATAAATTTATCACGTACCCTCTAATGGTAGCACTTCGAAATAGTGCTTTATGAAGCTATGCAGAAATGTTTGTCTGGTTCACTGTATAAGTGGTTTCTGGGCTCTGATCTTCAGTCTAGGGGTCTACTAAACTCCTGATTCAGGTTGCTTTGCCTGAGCATTTTTCAGTATTATTATTACCCCCTCGAATCTGTTGGAGGGTGGTACCAGAGCTTGAGCTGAAGTTTTCTCCCTGGAATTTCATAGGCTGTAATTCACTGTCTTGTGAACTTCACCAAATGTTAATTTTGGCCTTGAGCTTGTATTACTTCTTAACATGTGAAGTTCATCAAGTGTTGATTTTGACCCTGAGCTTGTGTTGCTTCTGTTATCGAATTGCAGGAGTCTTTGCAAACAAGGAATTCAAAGAAGGGGAACTTATTTTGAAGGACCAAATTCTTTTTGCTGCTCAACACAGTTCAAACAAGGTGTCCTTCATTTTTCTTTTCTAGTTAATATAATCTATCATCACCTTTGTCCATGTTTACTGAGATGAATGTGAATAGTAGAACTTGTTCCCTTTTCATGAGCTGATACTCTCTTTTCACATTTCAGGTTGATTGTCTTGTGTGTAGTCGTTGTTTTTGTTTTATTGGTTCAGTAGAACTTCAGATAGGGAGAAAACTCTATTTTCAAAATACAGGATTGTCTAGAAAACAGGATTGTGATCATGACACCATATCTTCTACTTCAGAAGAAGATTTCCCTACTGAGTTACTTGATGAAGGTGAAGGTTTTATTACAGACCATAGTAATGGCGTTGGGTCAAGTACTTCCCAGAAATTGAAGGAGAATTCTCTTTCTGAAGAGATTCTGGAATCACTGATGAATGGTGATTTAGCATTACCACACTCAAAGAACTTTTTATTGCCTCCAGTTGTTGCGTGTCCAGGTGGTTGTGAAGAAGAACACTATTGCAGGTAATATGTCATCCTTAATTCACAAAGATTAATCCAACATGTCTATTACAACACCTCTATTAGTTGAATGAGAAGACCTTGATATACAAATCCCTGAACAATCGGTAACTAGCATGGTGATTGTGATTGTTATTGTTGTCGGTGTTCTTCCCTCCACTGGAATTGTATCCCGCATCTTGTTTAGCATCTGTTTGGCTGTGTGCTAGTTGGTTGTCCATGGTCACATTTGGATGGACAATGCGGCACCTTTTTCGGTTTGGGATATTTTTACTGTAACTATGTATTCAGTAGATGATTTATGGGTAGTAATGGGATTTATTATCTAGCACCATATTGTTCTCTTATACAAGAAGCGGTTTTTTTCTCATGGTATGAATGCAAGAAGAGTATGGTGAGGGGGACGGAAGGATTAGAAAGATGGTCAATCCTCTCATTAATCCTTGTAACATATCCTCATGTTTTATTTCTCATGTTGGTGCACTGTGGACCGGTTGATATTGGTTGACGTTGACACTTGTGATTAGGTGCTTTCCTTATTGGTTATGTGCTGGTGATATGTGTTTGAACTTTGAACATTTTTATCCTACAGTTTAATAAGATTGAGGGGATCATCATCCCCAATATGCTCTTCCCAGAAACGTATTCATATTTTCTTTTGAAACCTGAGTATCAGGTAGGTGAAGATTTTCAAAGTAAGCCAACTATCTTTATGCATATTTTCTGGACTTCATTAAAAGTGTGCTAGGTGATATTTAAATGCATAAACATATATGGACCTCTGCGATCCTCTACTTGTGCATGTAGGTTTCATCATCTCGATGTGATTTAATTGATTTTCCTAGGTGATATTTAAATGCATAAACATATATGGACCTCTGCAATCCTCTACTTGTACATGTAGGTTTCATTGTCTCGATGTGATTTAATTGATTTTCCCTCCATCTTTTGTAGTCAACAATGTGCAGACTCTGACTGGGGGTTGTTTCATTCTTTACTCTGTAATGGGAATGGTGTGGAATCCACACAAAGGGATGCACTCCTTAGGTTCATAGATCATGCTAACAGTAAGTTATTATTCCCACTTATTTGTCGTATATTAATATCTCCATCTTTGCATTGCCCAATTTTACACTCTGACACAACGGAACTGGTTAAACAAACAAATTGAATTTTAGATTGATGTTGACAGTCTAGTGGAACTTTTTCTAAACTAAGTGCTTTGATGGTTTCACAGATAAATTCTGTATTTTCATGATTTCATCTATATTATCATCTTTTAATTTATTTACATTTCTCTTTAGGGACGAATGATATCTTCATCCTTGCTGCTAAGGTATGGCAGTAATGTAGAGCCTTTATTTTCATCATGTCCGCAATAAATATATACGTCTATATTACATGATTTTTATTGGAAATTCTTGGGATGTTGCTGGTAGAACTCTTCACGCTTAGATTAACAGATATACAAAAACTGTAGTGTTTCAATAGCTTTAATTTATACTTGATTGCATATTGAGAAAGCATAACGACAACAGTAGTTACCCACAATTCTGCAAATGGAGCTAATATCTTTATTTTCTCAATGCAAGTTATTAAATGCTAAGTTTATATTGTAAATTGAAATTTGTCCTGCAAATGGAGTTTATATCTTACTCAGAGAACAGCTGCTGCATTTTAAAAGTAATTTACAAGACATTTTATCTACAATTCATATTTCTAGTAACCATACATGGTAAAATAGATATTTTCTTTTGGTGGTAGTTCCAAAGCATGCCTCTTTTTCTTCATAAATTGCATGTTTAAAGAGGTCCAACTGTATAGTGATGTTTGCATGACATTCACAGAATCTTCTATATTCTACCAAGAGGCTATGTTGTTGCCATTGTTTTGGAAAGTGCAGTTGCTTAGCAAAGGACTTGCTCTTAGGTGAATCAAACTGCATTCTTTCAAAATAATTTGCAATTCCTCATCTTTTTAAACTTACAAAATTTAGTGATCTGAAATTTGATTATCAAATAGGAAAGATAGGAAGAAATATCTGAGAAATGATTGATAAATTTCATAACATGCACAGAATACAATTTTATTGAGTGCTAGAACAAATCTCATGAGTAGCTACATCCATGAATGTAAGGGATGCATGCACCAAATGGACCAGTTCACTTGGGTTTTACTGGTGACATTGCTGTTCAGGAATGAGGAACCTTTTGTTCCTTGAACAGAAGGAATATGTAAGGGAGGCTCTAACTAACTTTAACATCTTTTTCATTATTTAGGTGATCTCCTTTGTCATTCTAAAGTACAGGAAGCTGAAACAACATATTGAAAATAGCAAGGATAAAGTACACCAGGAAGTTACAGATGGTTCCTGTTTTCCGTTGCTTTTTGATGCCTGGAAGTCCATTTCAATGGGATTCAAAGGAAGGTGGGCCATACAATCTTTAATTCTGGAAATTTCATCTGAGAATTACTTAACTGCAGAATACCTGACATAGCGAAAGAATTTTATCATGACATCGATCTGCTTTTTATGTACATAAATTAAGATATGTATGCACCATAATCAAAATATGTTCTGAAAATGTGCTAGGTGCTGCCACTATTCTAGGGCACTATGTTTTTACATTAGGACACTTTTCCATTTTTTTATAATTACTTGATTAGCTATAAAATTCATTTCATTAGTTTTAATTTCCGAGAAACTGAATATATCTAAAATGAAGAGTTATAGAGTTTTTTATGAACTACTTATGTTTAAGAAAGTTATTATAAAGTCTCTCATATTGATTTGAAATATAGAAATGTTAACAATTTCATTATTAAATGAAGAACATGAAGTGAGAATAATATTGAGGTTTATTTAATTATTAAATAAAAATTACATGAATAATTTTTATATATTTTTTGACTGGCACATTGCAATCCTTTCTTTAGAATACTTACTCTTGCATCATTTTCAAAACATATAATTAGCTTCGCTAACTTAATAGTAGTTTTAATATTACGTGTGTTTGGCAAAATGTCAAAAGCTAGGTCAGGATTAGTCCTAGCCCAGTTTCTTTCTAAACTGGTTTTAGTTTGGACCGGGGGAGGACTAGTCCAAACTAAAACCAGTTTGGGGGGCTTTTTTTGACTTGCAAAATCTGGGCCAACATTGGCCCATTTTTTGCCAAACAGAAAAGCACCAAAAACTGAGCCCAATTTAGTCCTGGCCCACTTTTGGAGTGCTGCCAAACACACCCTTAAATGCTATTTTGCTGAGTATACTATGTGTAGGCATGTGCATACAGTACATACATTCATATTTTCTTCCCCCCCCCCCCCCCCCCCCCCCAGATTGGGTATCATGTGTCCACATCATGTTTCATACTTTGTTAGCTTGTGTTGGTAAGTGTAGTATGGACAAAAAAAAGATGTACATGTGAGCGTAAGAGAGTGTGTGCAATGTGCATAAATGAAAAAAATGGACTACTAGTTGTTCACTTGCAGAAATACCGTTTTGGCTACAATGCAACTCTTATCTTCATGTGTGGACTGGTTGATCTGTCCCTCTTCATGTCTGCCTTGTCCCATTATCCTAATCTCCATACCTGAAAACACTTAGATGAAAATTTTTATATGATTTCAGTCATTCAGTATATGTTCCTCTGAATTTAGTGGTCATATTTGTTCCATTAGTGAAAAGCTGTTTAGTGCAACCATTTGATGCACGCTTTAGGGTTCCCTAAGAAAAATTATCACATGTTTTAGGCACGATATTATCTCTAAGGGTGTTAATCATGCCTTAACAACAGGGAGATAGATCCTTATTTTTAGAACCAATAGGAGAAATTTCTCTCTTTGCACCCACCCCCCTGTAGTTCTTATACATTCATATATGTTTGAGAAAATGTCTGGAGGGTTGTTCAGCTCACATTTTAACTGGCTGAAGAAGTAAGTTGCGCTTTTCCTTGTTAAATTCTTAACATGATGTGTTTAACCTATTCCACGGGAACATGACTGTATATTTTTCCGGTCTTAATTGTAGCATCTTACCTCAGGTGGAACATGTAAGCTATTTCTGGTTTCTTCCAGAATCTTGCTGTTAAGTATCAGAATGGATCCAAGATTAGCCATGTCGGTCTAGTTTAGCTGGCACATAACTGATATGTTAGGATGTTGTCTTGAGCAAAAAATAGCTTGATCATTTGATGTTTTAGCGTTTCTTTTTCATAAGCACAAACACCTAAAATTAAGAGTTTCTAAATGACATTCAAGATTTAAACCCCTAAGTGCATACTGAATACACGGTTTGCATTTTAAAGGCTAATATGAAAGTTGCTTATTTAAGAAAAATGAAAAAGGAACAATACTGCTAGTTCGAAAAAGATTAACCTTGTATATTTCTAAATGCATAATATTGTAGCGTTATAAAATATTTTGTGTGGATTTAGCTTTTGTTTTCTTCTAACATGTGAACCCTTGTTCGTGCCATTGATTTTCATATATCATTTTGTTCTAGGTGGTGGGATTGTTTATCTTTACCAGATGAAGTCTCATTTTCTAATGAAGCATCATTCAGAATGCAAATAAGGGACCTAGCCTTTACTGTAAGCATCAAATGACTGGCCGTGTCTCTATTATAATGCTTAAATAAGTTCTATTGAGCATTGTATTATATTTTGCTCTTTTGAATAAAATTTGGCTAACATACTCCGTTTTGAATCTAGCAGAAAATGTATGAGTATCATATACATTTTTTAATAAAATTTGGCCAACATGCTTAATTTTTCAATCTCACAGAAAGCTTTGAGGTCACTGATCTTTTTTTCCTTTCTTTTTTTCTTTTTCTTTTTTTACCTATATACCCCACAAATCTACCCTATGTGCAAATTTAACCCCAAAATATGAAGTATTTGCTAATTTACCCCCACATCCTCCTCTGATATTGGGCTAAAATACCGTATAGATTTTCTGTGAGGGAACATACCCGGCATATTCCTCCATATTCTGGTATAATGGTTAGTATGTTAAATATAAGAATAATCTACCCTCATTGAGTTAGTTAAATAATAACTTCCAATTATGTTTAGAGAGGGACAGAGAGGCGAGGGAGCTGGAGGGGTTTGGCAGCGACGTGGATGGAGGGTTTACCACTGATGAGGACAGGCTAGTGTTTACTGTTTAGGGAGGAGGAAGGGAGGGGTCAGGCTGGGGTTACATTTTTTTTTTTTTTTTTGGTTTTTGGGGGTGGGGGGTTCTGGAATCAAGTCAATTCTTCCAAATGCAGCAATCATTATCTTCCTAGTATTGAATAATCTTCCACTTGAATGAATGAACTGACAGTGAAAATGAAAATGGCATTTATTTTTCTATTTCTTTCCTCATTTTTCCCTTACCACTTTGCAAGCTGATATCTGAAGAGCTTTTTCTTTTCTTTTCTCTTCTTTTTTCCCCTTTCCAAGCAAGGCATCCAAAATATGCTAATCTGTTGTTTGATATCATACTGGAATTAGTTATGTACACATGCGGATGTTGAATCACAATTGTAACTTGTAAGTAAGAAGAAACACCCAACAATATCAACCAGCTTCTACTTGCAGCTTGTTTTTCAGATACAGGAAGCGTAAGCGTGTTTGCAGTACTCTCGGAAAGTTACTTTGTTTATACTTGGTGGCCAAATTTCATGACGAATCATTGTATAAAGTAATAAGCAATATTTAATTTCTTCACGATGTTACAACAGCTATTTGCATATTACTACTAAATTTATAAAAAGTCTACGTATTCTCATGGTACTGCTAAGTATTATACAACATTTTAAAGTTCTAATGAAATGTGCTGTTACATTTCCAGTCACTGCAGCTGCTCAAGGATGCCATCTTCGATAAAGAATGTGCACCCTGTATCCTTTGTGGTTAATGTCTTTATTATTCATTAGATACTTTGGCTCAGTGTTGATATGCCACTGAGACATAGCTCAGTAATAAAATGTGGGATTGGGTTGTGCTCGGAAATATGACATTTTCAGTTTTAATTTCCTTGACTTTATTTAAGTATTCTCACTTGAAATCTACGGGACCATTATTGGTATGTTTGAGCTGAACAATCTGTAAGTAACATGCTATTGAAACAGTTATGGCTTCTGCTTTATATCAACATTTTGTTTGATTTAACGTCTTTGCTATCTATTTTACATATGCAGGGATTTGGTTGTGGCATCACCAGTGGAAGATTATTTCATATATATTGATGATCTTCCATTTCCAGAAAAAGTAAATATTGTAATTTTACTCTTTTTTTACATTTTTGCTTAATAATTGAGACCTTTTCTATGGTGAAATTTTTAATTGCTCCAGGAAGAAGCTGAAAAAGTAACAAAGCGGTTTCTCAATGCTCTAGGTGAAGAATACTCAGTTTGTTGCCAAGGTTTGAAAGAAACCTATTTGTTTTTGTCTCTGAGTCTGTGTATTCTCTTTTATACTGTAATAAAGTGAGTGTGAATTACTAAACTTGGATACCAGCGGTATGAAATCCCTTAGAAGCACATCAAGAAGTCACTTGAAAGAGTCTGTCACTAAGTTGCTGGTGAAAGTTGCATAATTTATTAAATCACATGAAAGCTTCAGAAATATTAACTATGTATCATTGCTGCCACCTCTGACACATGTCAATGCCTTGCTTTTTCTCTATTGATAGATTAAACTTATGATGGTATGAACGTATACCTTTTCTTGATAATTTATTCGTTGATGAAGTAAATTGTTGCCACTGCTAAATTTTTCAAAATAGTATTTCACCTTATCTTGACAAGTAATTCCATGCATATCCTTAAAGTCAAATCTTAGCTAATCAATTTACTAGAGTAAAACTATAGTTAGTTACAAGCTAGTCTATCGTTTTGTTATGACTCAAAATTTTATTCTAGCGTGGACAAAAAGAATTTTCTATTTAATATTTTTTCTGCTACTTCATGTTTACAGTTAACTATAGAAATTAGAAATTAATTCCAAAACTGTGAGATGACCAGAATGCTGAAAGTTGTTAAAGAAATCAAGTAGGAGACTGAAACCAAGTTCTAAAACAATGATTAATTCACTCTTAATCGCTTGGTTAATTCCTTTCTCAACTGGTATTTCTTTCACATATTTTACCGTTCTTCATGGATGATTGCTAATTTCCTTTACTATTCTTCATCTTCTTCAAAATACTTTTTGTTGCATGTACTTTTTTTGACTGAATAGAACTCCCTGTATATCAGGCACTGGATTCTACCCTCTACAAAGTTGTATGAACCATTCATGCTGCCCAAATGCCCAAGCATTTAAAAGAGATGAGGTAACTTATCATGCTATTGTCTTGAAAATTCTTAGGTCCTCAATGAGTAAGAAGGTGGCATACACCACACCAATAGGAATAACCCATGTGGCACAAACCACATGAAAAAGAGAAATGATGGTATTAAATAATATTTCTTGTGTACAAGTCCTAGTCCTATTAGTGTGGCATACGCCACGTGGTGCTCATGGAGCACCTAAGAAAATCTTAAGTAATAATCATCTATGATATTTTAAAACAGAATCTGAATGTTTTAAGTATGTCCTATGTTGCATGGAAACGAGTATGGGTATGGGCACTGGTATGGCTACAGGACAAGGTAATTTTGTAAAATGGGTATGGGGACACAGCTATATATATGCATAGATGTATGTGTGTATGTTTAAATATATATTGAGATTAGTAGTTTACATGAGATCAATATTGTATTTCCATTAACATGTTATGAGAAGTGTAGGATATACGTCCGAGAAGTTTATGATGAGTTGTTTTAAATTAAAACATGTAATATAATTGAGTGCATGCCCGGATAGATATAAGCACATACTCAAGAAGTGCCAACGAAGTGTCTGTGCGGGTACAGGTATGTGTACATGTCGGATATGGGTACAGGTAACATAGGCTGTTACTGTGCATAAATTTATGAATTTTATTTTGATACTTCTGTTATTCGTGTTCTTGTGAAAGAATTTGCATTGGCTTCATTTACCTTGAAATCTTCTGCATGAAATTTCCCTAAAATATTTTGCCCATGATAAATATTGGAACCACAAAACAGGATTAAATTGTAATTCTGAGAAAATTTCAACTTTGGGTATGTAAATCACATTTTTCATAATGCATATTGCTTTGATGTGCACGTCCATGCTAGAGACTTTGAGTATATAGCTTATATAATCAAGAAGAAACAGATTGTCCTTAAAAGTGGAGCCCATGTTTTATTTTTATTCACTGGGAGCAAAAGGATGAAAAAGATTCGTAATCATAGAAGTCGATTTATCTTGATCTATCTACCAAATGTAGAATTTTCGAAGACGATACTAAAATTGGGCAGTCTTGAAACCAGTGTAACCATTATGCGAGCCTTGCTCCAAACATTGTAGCTGCAGTTATGAACTTATGATAGATGTTTTCCCTCTGAATACAATTCTTTGTTTACTAAGGTGAGCATATGTTCTCTGCTCCACTGCTTAAACATCTAAGCTCCAGCCACATCTCTGTGATCTTTTGTTCCTTCGTAGAGTGTACGGACATAAGGACCAAATAGCAGGGCACTAATAGATGTTACCTCAATGTGTTGATGTATCTGCTATATTTAGATGCTCTGTCTTTCCTTTTTCTTCGAAAAGAAAGTGATCAATTTTATTCATTTTTTCACTGGGTCGTGTGGCATTGCTTTGATCTCATAACACAAAGTAATATTTGTCTTTGGGAATTGTAAAGGTCAATTGCAGATGCGCCCTCTATGCTATAGTGGATTAGCCAAATTATTACCCCTAAAATTATTCTATTAAACCTTAGACGCCTGATGCTCAAATGGAGTTATTTCTCTGTTATTTGATTGCCAGAGTTGTGTGTTAAACAGCTATAAGAGAATAGGTGTCTATCTGCAACATGCTGAAATATCAGCAGGCGTATCTGCAACTAACCCTTTAATTATAAGATCCTATACCTTTCGAGTACTTCAACTTAAAATGTTTATGCTTTGGTTTCCCCTTGCGATATTTTCCTTATTAGCTATTTAAATTTTTTTTTTCTGTTTGAAGACTATATGGCCAATTTCTTTCCGCTTTATCCTATCCGTGTTAAATTTCCTCCCAAATGCAGGATAAAGACGGACAAGCAGTAATACTTGCAACCCGGTCCATCTCTCCAGAAGAGGAGGTAGTATTCATTTTCTAACTCTTATCTCATCAAAATGTCGTCGTTTATTTACGATGTCCTTCTTGCCTACAATTTTAGTTTAATTGCTTGTAATTACCCGTGCAAGTCCATTAAAGACTTTTGAAATTTGAAACATGACTGCAGATTACCATTTCCTATATTGATGAAGATGTTCCATTTGAGGAGAGACAAGCTTTATTAGCAGACTATGGCTTCAGATGCAAGTGTCAGAAGTGCTTGGATGAGCAGCCTTAATGCGCGCTTAACAGTCTCATATTTATTTATTTTTCATATGCCAATTGAGTTTTAAAATATAGTTTATATTTTTTTTCTATATGCAAAAGGGTTGAATTGGTATCTCCATCCATGTCTTTCTTTCCTGGTGAAATGTGTTAAAAAGGTATAGATGCTGGTTGTAATGCTCTCCTAAGTTAGATACGTATTTATTAATTCAACAGTTTTTTGCTATCATTTACATATTTTTGTATTTCATCGTCTTGGTGTAAATTGTCTCCAAGAAGAACGTATATTTGTAGCAGGATGAGTTCAAATGTCAGCTCATTGGCGTTGCATGAAATCTGCAATGGCTTTCCCCACTCTTTTTCCTTCACTTTTTTCAGGCCTCTTGACTCGGTAAAAGGTGCTAATATTATAGCCTTGATACTTATTCCATATATCGGATCTGTTTGCATTTTGTTCTCGTCTTTGTTTCAAAAATATATTTATCAATTAAGGTGAGCACTAATCCGTTTGAACCGATGAAAACAGTACCTGACAATTTTGCCAGTTCGATTTTAGATTATGTTTGGGTGATTTGGTTAGAAATTCCAACATAAACGTACCATCTCTCAATTCTTTTAAAGTCCACTCTTTCTTTCTGTTGAATAATAAATTTTAACCACTAAAAAGAAAAACAATGTACCTCCAAAGCTACTATTTTATTGTATTGATCCAAATAACTAAAATGTGACTCAGAATAAAATCCAATTCAAATAATTCGACTGAGGATTGTTGAAAATCACATTTTTCAAGAGATACAAAAAAGGGAGAAAAACTAGAATCCTGCTAAGTAATCTCACAAAGGATAAATTTCACTTAAACCTAAATGAAAACTCTTCACTTAACCCGAACGGTGTGAACCCACGAAGGATGAATTTCACCTAAACCAGTTTGCCAACAGAGAAACAACACAGAGGATGCGGTTGAATATCTTTGTCTTGCAGTCACTAAAAAACCAGTTTCGGAAAATCCTGGTGTTTGTTCAAATAGATACAACACACATCCTGGCGTTTGTTCAATAGATACAACACGCATAACCACAAGCGTTCACAAAAATTCATTAACACACCCCTAATAAGGTTAACTTTTAGATTATACAATGATAGAGCTGATATACACTGTACTCAACTTTTGGAGCACATTGCAACATAAATAATGCATTGGGATAGGAATTTAGTTTCACAAAGAAAAATACATTCGGTGCATTGACCAGCATTTGAATACAGAAATTGCACAACATCCGTTGGTGCGGACTCCCACACTTCTGATGGCTTCTTCTCCCTGTGCGCCATAGAAAAAGTTCACAACATCTGCACACTAAATATAAAAACTTACAGGTTTCTCAATATTAGTTCCTTATATCTTTCATACTTTGAAATTAGTCCTTCAAACCATTGAAATTGGTATTAGATTCCCTAATTCTTAAGTTACTTTGAAAATAGTCCCTCAAGTCACTAGTAGAATTAGCAATTACAGGGACTAATTTTAAACACCTCATGAGAATTGGAGGCCCTAATAGAAATTTTGATGATTCGAGGGACTAATTGCCCTTTGGACAACAACATAAGAAATGGTTCCGGTCTATTGGAAAGTAAAGTTTTCCCACACTAAGGGTTAAGGTTATAGGGATTGAATTGCCAGACTCGAAGTTTAAACAACTTAATCTTTTCAGCGGATGTAATATTGCCATTTGGATAAGTCTTAAGGACTCACATACGACGGTTATAATCTCAATAAAAATGACAAAAAGAGTCCGGTTGTATATAGCCTTGAACCTTGTTCAGTTTCCTACAGGCTTTCAGACCTAAAGACAGAGGGGACGCTAAAAAGGGTAAATTTCACCAACTCACCATGAACTTTGGGGCAAGCTGGACAAACCCACACCCCAAATATAAAAAGAGAAACTCCCCCAAACTGACTAACACACTTTATTTAAAGGAAAGTGACCAAAAGTAGATGATTAGCTGAACAGGTAAATTTCAATGAAGAGGGGGTTATTTTTCTAAAAAGGATATTTTAGTTGCTAATCCTTTAACTCCGTTAGTGGAACTTTTAAAAAATTCAGGCGGTTTTGTGAAATCCCTTAAGTATATAGCGTTTAGTAGAATTTCCAAAGTTCAGGGGGGTATTATGCAACTCGCCTCAAGTTCCGGGGGTATAGTGAAATTTTACTCCTGAAAAAATGACAGTTTTGTGACTGAACAGGTAAAGTTGGTAGAATAATTAAATCTTCAATCATAGAAATCTCTTTTCTGATTCCTGATGGACGATTAGCTGAGGAATTGTTCTCCAATATTCAGATTGTCAAAAATAAATAAATTGTTTACCGTTATTTGATTGATCCATTAAAAATCACACCTTGTCTCCCACAAGTTTAACCATTATGGTTTGTTTGATGGAAGTTGTTAATGTATATGTTTCTCATGCAGCAGTACATGTGTGCATCATGTATCAACTATACTCCTAAACCTGGTCCACAAAGAACTTTACTTCAAATTAACCCAAAGCAAGAACTAGTTAATTACCGCAAAAATATTAGCTTATATCTGGACCACCAAAGAAGTGCTCCAAGCCTGTGGAGCTGAATACATTTGAAGAAACTGCACGTTCTGGTTTGTTAGGTGAAATGTGAAGCAGATACTTGATGAACCTCTGAAGCAAAGAAAATAAAGAGTCATTTATCATGTGACGCAAGCAAAATTAATATTACAAAAAAAGGCAAAGAAAATAAACATTTACGTACTGAAAATATATAGCAAAAATCTTAGTTCAATTACCAAAATAAACTATAAGAAAGACATCAATCAGTGGGAACTGGGAGGTGACTAGGTGTTAACATGTTATAACAGAGATAAGTATTTGGAGCTCCTGCAGTTATGTTAGGAATATAGTACATTAAACTGGTACCTCAGAGACGAATGCAATTCTCAATAGCTAATCTCAACATCCTAAATCAGTCTAGATTCTTCCCCAAAATAGGAAATCTTGAACGACCACACTTTGTTTGCCTAGGCATAAAAGGGCTAGCCAGAAATGTTAAATTTACCGTATGGGAGCTAGCTACCATGGTCCACCAATTAGCAAGGGCTTGCTAACCTCAAGACTTATTGAAGAAAAGGATCAGATGGATGATGAAAACTTTTTAATGAAGATATAAACAAATGCTTTGTCATACTTTTTTAAAAACCTAGTTCGGATAAAGTATACTGTCCAATAGCAGAAACATATTTTGATATAGCTAGAGGTAAAAGTGATCCAATGGCAGTTTACAGATAATTGGTGTATAATCTCTGGGTTTGTATCGACATGCCAATCTGGTTCAAGCTGGCGTACAAAGGACGAGCGCCCATTCTCTGTGCTACAAAATAGAACCTGCAAAATATGAAAAAAAAAAGTTCAATCAGATTGAGTCGCATCTTAATTCTATACCAATATGATCTATAAATCTGATATCATCTCCCTTCCGGATAATTATGATTTGCAAATATGACACATATATCCTACAGTTCAAAAACTACTGGATCCATTTTTTAGTTAGTAAAAATATTGCTCTCTGAGAGTTTGAGGCTATGAATTGATTAAAATATCTATGATCAAAAGTAAATGCTCCTTTGAATTTTCCCTTCTCAAATCCGCCTAGAACTGAATATCTACACAAAATATCCCAAATTTGCCCTTCTTTCTCCACCATATAAACTGACAATAAAGAAAAATTATGAGATGGTTGAGTTTCAAAGACAGCCAGTTAAGTTTAACGGATGAAATGCTCAGATGTTATTTTTAAGTAACAATGAGTATACATCACATATAGGTCCCCTAAGGTTCAACTACAAGAGAATACAAGGGAAAGATGCCTCACCTTATCTCGAGTTAAACCACCAGACATGAAGAGCCCAGCATCATCCAAAGCTGATAAAACTTTTTCCTGCACCACTATATGTTTGTAGTAAGAAACCGGCTCAGAGGCATAGCATACTTAGTAAAAATAAAATAAAATATATACCAAAAAAACAAGATGCACTATTTTAAAAAGATAGAAATGAGCCAAAATTCGGGGGTATGTTTTGCATATGTTTATGCAAACATTTTCCCTGAAGGACATTTACTAATTTACATCAGATGGATTTAACAAAAATATTGTCACAAACCATAACACGAAATCCAGTAACCCAAGTTGTAGAACGTAAAAACATAATTTTTGAAGAAGACGATGATGGTGCATGCTGTCCACTACTAGCATGATTACAAAAATGTGATTCAGCTTTGCTGGGTTGAAGGTCACAAGAGATACTCAAGCAAATGACTAATCAGAAAACTTTACCGTAAATACATAGCATCATACCATGTGTAGTGCATATGACATGTATGGTACCCCAGGGTTATACATATCACATGCATGTATGGTACCACAATGTTATCTCCATGATATATACCAGAGTATCATTCCCTAGCATGTATGCATGTATTTCTCAACTGTGACTCCCTTTTTTCAGTATCTTCTTTTTACAGTATACCACCATCCTCCATGACATATGCCCAGCACATTTAGGGAAATTTCAAAACAGCAAATACAAGGTATCATAAAGAATATCAAGAAACGAAAGTAGTTATACACATCTATCTTTTCAATTTTAACTTTTTACCTGTCCCTCATTCTTTATTAATATTTTCCTGTAGTATGAAATATTATTCTTAGATTTATTATCATATTATTGATTTATTGATACCCTGTAAACTTTGTGGTATGAGTACATTCTATCAAGTTACCACCTTTGAGAGTGCTATTCTTCTTTACATTATTTTAACTTTATGATACTTATTTACGGCTCATAAAAGTAAGGCCAAAAATGTCCGGAGTTGTCTATCAATGCAGAAAGTTTCATGTCAATGATAAAGAGAGGTAACTAGAGGAAAACTAAATAAAAGAGAATAGACGACGTAAACTCCAAGAGAAAAACTCACTAGACATGACACATATTCTTCAAAGAAAAGCTTGGTATTGTAAATCAAACCTGCTTGGCCATTGGTAAGGAATATCTACTCTTACATATGTTGACCTTGAAGTGAAATCCTAGAAATGAACTGATCAAGGTCCTATACATTCCTTGGGAAATATCTGATGTGAGACCATATAGTCTCCATGGGCAAGTGTTTGCAAAACATGTCATAATTGAACATTTTTCAAGCAAGTTTGCCAGGAATTTGGAGAATTAAGAAGGTATACTTTCCGAGTTCAATGAATCTAGAAAGAATTTTGAAACCAAAGGTCATACAAAGTTTCATAACAACCTTGCGTTATGCACCGTTACAAGTTACTTACAAGACGCATGAATATCAAACTACTCACAATGTTCAAGATCAGTCTTGCACAATAGGGTCAACTTCATGGAAAGAAGTCATATACAGCCAACTATTGGAGGGAGAGAGAAAAAATCCAAGTATGCACACACCTCACTTTCATCATCGAGAATTCTCTCCATTAGATAAAGATCGCAGAACTTTGTGATCTCTAAAAGCACCTCACGGACGGAGGACCTCACAGTCGCATGCTTCTGGAATGACAATTTAAAATACTGTTAATCCATTTATTTATTAGCAGTAAAAGGCACACCAATGAGGTAATCATCATTCACCTGTAGCTCCTCTGGGCTGGTCTCCTCGAGGATTATACCGACTAACTGGCACGTAACCTGAATTTGATAAATATGGAAAGATTATAGCTCCAGAGGACAATACTCGTGCAGTATATATATGCACTAAGCAGCGGATAATATACATATAGAAGGCTGATAATAACAATATA